>CABEEJ010002100.1:77179-123859 GCA_901482245.1 Timema douglasi
TATATATAAAGTTATGTCATGGATTTCCTGGACGATCTCGCGCATCCCTTTACGGGGACCTCACTTTTAGAACCACTGTAATAGATTGTATACTCTCAGCAGTGGGTGTATGATAATCGTTTGTAACTGGCAATATACCAGGTGTAATAGGCCAATCGTCAATAAAAGTTCATCAAGCCAGTGATATACTAATTTGTTCTAGTGCTAAAACCTAAGATGGTATTGGAAGTAGAACACGACTTCATGATGCCACAACCAATCGTTATTGACGCTTTGAATTTAGCTGCCTTATGTAAATAAAGCAGAAGTTCAAGTTCTATCTTCAAGGAAAATGACTTACGACAGTGTAAGATGATGTTAAGATTGGCATTTTAACGACATCGTTAGGCGACAAAGGCTCGCAATAAATTCAATCTATCAATGTTTGCGAAGTTTTACAAAGTGATAGCTACGTTTGACAAGCTATTGTGCAACACGGAAGAAAAGTGGCTATAGCCAAATAATCTCTGTATTATACACTTGTGCACTTTACTGCAAACTTTAATCAAACACGTTTCTGGTGCCCTAAAGTGAATAAGGTGTATACAATTATTCGGACACCAAAGTACACCTATAGCTACCTGGTGGCTACTTATGAAAGATCTGTTTCCATGGCAACGAGATTTATTTTTGATAATGTTTTGTCTATATCGCCAGATTATGCACGCTCAATAGTGGTAAAGATAAAAAGGTCTTCGTTATTATTTTATTCCCTTCTCCTTCTTTTGAGGCTTGAGCCTTAATCTTCTATGATGACATGTTTAGGTGCTATATGTTATACCAGGGGTTCCCATTTACTTTTGATGGAGGTCCGTTTTAAAAACTCGACATACTTTCGTGGTCGGCCAAAACTTTAACAGTGACTCAAGTTCAAGCCCCATAGAACTATACTAATTCATAAACGTAATTTTCTTTCCTTTTATTTATTTTACTTATCTATTATCACTGGTCTTCCATGTCTACTACCCGCCCACCACCGAAATAGCATAATTTCTTCTGTTTATCGCTATCTCGTCAAGGTCCTTAAAAATGTATCTATGGTTTGGATGCGGACAATGGTCCCCCATTTGATGACCATTGTGTTACATCATCTCCAGGTCTTATTTATGATGAAGATGATTTATTTATACATATATTATCGAAATGTTTGTGAAATTTTGAAGTATTATTATGTAATAAAATTTTTGTGGTAATTTAAAACTACTTTTAAAGGTGCCAAACTAATAGATGAAGGTATCCTAGTTAGCTAAAAGGACCTCTGAAAATGCTTCAAGGAATACTTGTCGATGGGTTTCGAATACTTTTGAATCCTATAGCACTTGCTGTAGACGAAGTGCAAGACATAACATATGCTTGTGTTCTCCTTCACGATTTCATAAGGCTCAAAAAATGTATGTAGCATGCAACTCTTGACTATATAAAAGAAAATTCACTATCTCCGGGCTGCGGTCTTGAAGGTGTTTCTTGACAGGGTGGTAATAGGTTTTATAATACAGCGAGTGAGGTTCGTGATAAATTAATTAACTATTTAAACAATTCTGGTATTGCACATTGGCAGTATGATTCAATAGGACAAATAAATACATTAACTAAACAAATTACCAAATTACATCATAATGTGTCGTTATGGAAATCATGTAAATGCATTAATTCAAGTCAAAACAAAGACACAAACTGAACAAGCCTCATCAACGTTATTTTGCTGTTCTGACCCTAGTTCTCCTGTGCCAAAACACTGTGCTATCAGCCCCTCGTCGAGCCTATTGTTAAAGACAAGATTATCAGAATCACCCTGTGTGTACAAATAAGACTGGAAAAATAAAGCATACATTTTATATCACAAACAATCTGTACTTTCTTCACACTTTTTTCTCTACTACTACAGTAAAAGTACCTTTGATGAAAATGAAAGGAAGAAAGGCAATCTTTGGTGACACCAGAAAATTTATATTATTTTAATATAAATATTTAAATATTTTTTCGGTAGGTTTGCTCGCCCCAAATCTACAGTTATTACTTTAATGAAAGTCTGGACTATGGTGTTCATTACATCCAGTCCAAACTCCTCACTCTGGAAGCTACGTAGCATCGAACCAATAAATGCCGTAAACCCATTAATAGTGCTAGGCGTTGAATCTGTGGGAGAGTTGTTGCTCTTGGCAACTACAATAGATTTTAGGAAAGATTCATCTAATATTTTGATAGCACTTGCTTATGAGTCATCATCATTTATACTCCTGTACTTCTTTGGGGGACGACCAGAGCCCAACTCATTGGACACTGAAGACGAAGTTTCCGGGCTAATCGGTCCTGGTACGACTGTGATATTAAACTGTGTTCACATAGAGCACCAGGACCTAACCACCGAAGTCCGAAGTCAAATAGCATGCTCTGATGCTCCCTCAAGGGGAGCACGAGAGCAAGTTCCAACACGTACCGACCAATTGGTCACAACGTGTGGTTCGCAAAAATTAAAAACGGGTTATCGCGTTTCGCGAAGTTCTGAAACAAAGAAACAGATATTACATATTATTAGTAACATTGGGGGGGGGGGAGGTAATGGGGGGNTTGTCGCGTTTCGCGAAGTTCTGAAACATAGAAACAGACATTACATATTATTAGTAACATAAGGGGGAAAAAAAAAGGGGGGTAAGAAATTGAAAAACCGAATCAGGGTTTTTAGAGTTACGTGCGGAGACACTACTCTATGGGGGGCTGGTGAGAGCCTCCCAAACCACTGTTGTCACATCTCGCTTATCCGAGCAGGGCTTTGGGACGTCTATGGCACCCACCAGGGTCGATGACGTAGTTCCCAAGCCCCTGGATAAGAGGATTGGTGGCACCGGGAAGTCTAGCGTAGAAAGACTGCGCCAGTCCCCGGAAGTGGTCCTTGATGGTAGGCATATCCAGGTCACGGTGTAGTCTCTCATTCTGGACATACCACGCTAACCACCTCTATTACTGACTGCACTTAAAAAGTGGTGATCATCATACCTGGTCACGTTATTGAAGACTGCTCTCTGATTGACTCACCTCTCAAGCCGGTCAAGAATGAAAAATAGCACGGGGCCTATCAAGGGAAACCAGTAGGCTAACTAGCAGCCGAGTCATCAATTACGTCATTTTCCAACAATGTGTCTTGCTTAGCACTAAACAAGCAATCTATCAACGTATTCTGCATCGTGTGTGGTGGGCTTTGGATTTGTTTGAAGACAAATTTGGGTAGTGGTATTTGGATATACGTTGATACCGATACTCTGTTTACCTGTTCCAAACCGGTCCAGTTACAATGTTGGAACAGTTCCAAGCTACCAGTATTGTTCTACTATCAATAGCCATTCAGTTTTCAAAGTCTAGTATCTGGACTTGGTAGTGGAACGGTACTGGTAACTTGGAGGGCCTTGTACTTACTAGTAGCTACTGTACTTGGTTAATATTTCACAGTCGTTAACCACAGTATATTCATATTATTATTATTATTAATGATATAATAATAATGTTTATAATATTATTATATATTTTGAAGGACGTGGAAGATTTTTGTGTTATCTGGTAGATGTTGCACATTCGCTACTCGACCACAGTATATTTGAAGGGAGTGATAGATGAGGTAAGGATGATGAAGACAGCATTTTATATTAGAGGTAATCTACTCATATTTGCGTTGAAGGACATTGAAAAACCATTAGGATGAAACCAACTTTATTAGATCCAACCGGGATTACAACCCCGATCTCTTCATCACCAACAGGCCAGTCTAGCACGAGAGCGATGCCTTAGATAAGTTGTTCGGCCACCAAAGCGGGTTGTCACAGGTTCAAATACTACGTAAAAGTATTTATTATTTGTTTCATGTATATATATATAAATTAGTATAACGGTTTTCTTATAAACGATTTTTTTATATAATTAATAAATGGTTTAAGATTTAAATTTTTAATTGTTTTCTAAACCCAACTTAACTTGCTAATCAAAATCAAGGATATTATATTACTGTTAGCTAGTGAAAATACAAATCACAATAATAAAGGATAAGTATTTATTACTGCTGAATCAGTTTACACGTATGACGTGACTCACCCCTAACCCTCCTAACCCTGAGAAGTGTCTGGAACTAGCCAGCACAACAACGTGGTGTGATATTGCTTTGTACCTGCTCCAACTAAGGGTGAGGGTATCGATAAGGAAAATATATTTTAATGGTAATTCTGTTATTGATACTCGTGGAACTGGAACTGTTTAGGAACGTCAATATCGATATTGACATCATCCAACACAGTTACTATTTGTGTGTTTAAAATGTGTACAATTTATGTCCTATAACCCATTAATTTAATTTTTAAATAGTCACCTACATACAAAATTTCAAAATTAATGTATTTCTAGCGTTTTTAATTTACAACCTTTTTAAATTATTTTTAATGACTATTATGTTAGTCTACGTAGGCTCAAATACCTTGTATACTTATATAAAAAATATTTAAAACAAATCATATGCTTACTAATACGATCATTCAAAATTAAAGTTTAAAGTCTGCTAATTTAAAAAAAAACAACGGATATATCAGGATTGGAACACGCGAACTTCAAAGAATGAGACGGTCACTCTACCAACTCAACCAAATTAATGGTTAAAGAAATTGGGAAAAATTAGAATATATAAATATATTTTCACCCAAACAAATATGTTTATATAAGGATTGCATAAGGTGTACAAAGAAATCATAATTTTTTCTTCTGTAAATCTATTTGATACAGTGGTAGGCCTATTTCAGCAAAATCACACTCATAGGGCTGCAACCGAAGAGGGGAATGGCATCCTTTTTGTTATTTTATCCTTTACTCGACAGACAAGCCCTGTCTCGCACGTTGTGAGGCTGGCGAGTAGAATCCGCTCACTATTCGATCGTGTGACGTCAGTTTTTGCAGCGCTAAAGTTTCAAAATTAGGGGTTTGCGAGATGAGAGAAATACGATAGCGAATCGCTACTCGCACATTTCAAAATTAGAGGCCCAGTAAAGCCCGTATCACACGACACTAGCTCGTAATGGAAATCCAGTGAGCTAGCTAGCTCTAGCTAGCACGTCATCAACTAGCGTCGTGTGAATCAGAAAAAGTATACTGGTTCTGCCACTTGATACTGGCTACCATACTAGTTGTGAGGTTAGAACACATGCTATTTTCGTATTAGTTTCAACACTAGTCTGTAATTCAACCAATCAATGCGCGCTGAGATTGTTATGTAGAGAAATGGTATAAATGACGCCAACATGGTCATCGGATGTGATTTTGTTGTTGGCAGAAAATGATTCTAAACATCCTTGTTTATATAACACCAAATTGCCACAGTATGACAATATATTTAATAGGTACATATAAATTTAATTTAAAACATGTCATCTAAAAACGACAAACTTTGTTCCAGACCCAATATTAATCTAAATAAACTTTATAGCATGCCAACCTTGGGTGTTTTTTTTTAAATATAAAGTGTGCGTAGGCCTAAAAAGAACATTTGTGTATCAAGGATACTGTACTTGGACATCCATGGGCTTAGGAGCCTCTGACCACGTTGTAAATAAACGAATACAAATTTAGGGAGATACTAAACGTTTGTGTCACCCTAAGTGTATATTACCTAACCTCCGAATGTATCATATTTAGCATCCTGCAACCATTATTTCGTCTTTCCCAACCTGTCCTTTGTCCATATTCTTTTTCCTACGCTCTCTCATAATTTTCAATATCTTTATTAGTAATTAATGCAGCTGCTGCACCCAAAATTAATCTCTGACGTTCGATAAATATTTTCACTAAAACCTAGCACCAAACTAGCAGCGTGGTAATACTCTAGTCTCGTTTCCATTGTACTAGCTTGCACATTTGATTTCTAGTACAAGCAAGTGTCGTGTGATAGTAGCTTAAGGAATGAAAGGCTGTACCTGTTACAAAACGTTCCACAGTGAGACTACTTTCCAAGTAACGGTTACGCAAGTATTGAGACATTCCTAGTGGTCTTACATTCAAACGATCATTTAGGTTACAGGCTTCTTCAAAGTAATTATATATTACAATATATTTAAAGTTGGTTCTTACTTCTTAGCTTAACTATTTCTTTCTGAAACAATTGTTTTTAAAGTTCTATTAATGTATTTAAATAAGGTTAGCTAAAAACGTGAGTCATCAAACTACAGGCCTATCTCACTTATATCCTCCATATCAAAAATATTAGAAAAAATAAAATAAAGTTAGAGTACTTAAGTTTTTAGACAAAATAAATTTTTTCAAACATCCCCAATATGGATTAAGGGGGAAATCTGATACACTAGTGGCCGCTTTTGAATTGATTGACAAAATACATTAGATGACAATACTAAGCTATCTGGAGCTTTATTTATTGATTTTAAAAAAGGCATTTGACACTGTTAACCATGAAATTCTATTATACAAGCTGTCTAAAATAGGAATAAGAGGAGTAGCCTTTGAGTGGGTTAAGAGCTATATTACTAACAGAAATCAATACACTTACATAAACAATCACGAAAGTACCGTACGTGGTGTCACGTGTGGGATCCCTCAAGGTTCAGTAATTGGACCTTTACTTTTTCTTATTCATGTTAACGACATTTTCCAGGTAAATTTTCAAGGCCATTTACAACTATATGCAGATGACCCAATTTTATTTTACATTGGAATTTTTTTTAAAACTATAGTAGAGGATATTCAAACAGACCTGAAATTGCTATACCATTGGTTAAGAGTCAATAAACTGTCGCTGTAACGATGTTCCAAACAACGAATATCCAAAACCTACAACCTAGAAATATGGAGGTTTCACACTCACCAAGGCTCACCAACTCTCACCAAGTTTCGCCAAGTCCGACCGAGACCTCTCCCCGTCAAATAGGACGCCCGTGCACGCAGCGACACATCCACTCTCGTGGCTGTATGAGACGCGAGCCAAATCAGCGCCTCGCTCAAACTCTAAACAATGCTGTTGCCAACTTGACTTCACGAACATCCGCCCCTCGAATGTTCCAGTTTGGCCTGGTAATTACTGGGACGTCCGCGTTATGCCCAGAGCGCTAATCTCCACCCTTCTTTTGTTCCATGTGCTTCCCCTTCTTTCCCCCCTTTACTGAGAACTTGTTAGATCTGTTTATGGTATATAACAACAGCTGTCATTTCATATGATACTCATTGTATCACTGGCTCTTACCAGGTGAGGGCGCTTGGTTAAAATTAATATTAGGGAACAATTTATTGAAATTCACTTTGGCATTAATTATGGGGGGAATATTTTTCTAAATTACTGTTTGGCGATTCTTTTTTTATATATATAAATGGGGACTTTTATTTGATTTGGCGTGGGTGATCCACGGCTCAGTATTGGTAACTTTCTGGGGAGATTCGTATTTGACTTAGTACAATTTATTTACTGTAGGTGCGCCCGAACCTATATCATGGCTGATCTATGTAATAGTTTAATATTGTCTTGAATATTTTTTGAGGATATAAGTTAGCTTAGTATTAGATGTATTTTATATGGAATAGTTTGTTTAAGTTGTCATGAGCGCAACGGGAGTTTGGGGAACTTATTGTACATTTACAAGTATTGTCGTTAGATTAGGTTATGCTTGGTAATTTAGGATAAATCCACAACGGCCATTGTTGCAACCTCTACTTAAAATAATTAGGCCAAAAAATCATGTATATTTTCATAGTTATGTGAGCCTAAGTTTTATGATCACTTTTCTTGTTTATTATATTTATACTCCAGTTAAAACTATGGATGTAAACACGCCCTTGGGCGCTAAATTTGAATGTTGGCTTCTAACTTTCACTCTCTGTTCCCTCTGTGGGACGAGTAAAATATTGCAAGTTATGGCGGCTTAGTCTGTACTTTGGCAGACTAAGCGTAGGCTGACTAAGCCATTAATGTACTCTTGAATTATCATATCATTGTAATTTATCAAAAATAAAAAATGTTTCTCTTGTGACCTCATGGTTATTTTTTTTGGGGCACTCTTCCCGACCTCTGTGTGAGCGTCACATCGCTAAATTTTGAAAAGTCTAGCTACGTTATTTTTACTAGACCGGGAAACAAAGATAGAAAGAATATATATAATTACCAGATAAGCTTTGGGAATAACGTTTTCAAACAAGTAAGGAAAGCAAAATGTCTTGGTCCGACCATTGACAGCTCACTATCCTGGAGCTCACATATAAACCATGTCACAAAAAAAAAATTAGGGGTCCATTTGGGATACTAAAAAAACTCTCCTACAAGTTCACTCCAAACGTGTTAAAGCCCATCTACTTTGCCCTGGTTAACTCGCATTTGTCCTAATTAATTTTAATCTGTGGTAATACTTTTAAAAGTCGTTTAATACCACTAATAAGACTACAAAACACAGCACTAAAAATATTTTTCGGCTTTCCAGTGGTGAGGACGGTGACATTAAGCTTAAAAGGTTAGGTATTTTGAAATTAACTGAAGCTATTCTTTTTATACGGTTGTAACTGAATATAAACTTGAAAACAGCCTAACTATTAGTAAGCTAAAAATTGGGGAACACAAAAAGGGGAATTACTTTACAAGAAGTCTGAATAATTATTTCCAGAACAGAGTAAACACCACTGCTTTTGGACTCTACTCAATAACGATTAAGGGAATACAATTTTTCAATATAATACCACAAGAAATAAAGATGAAAAAAACTTAATCTTTTAAAAAGGAAGTTAAAAGATACATTCTGGAAAATAATGTTGACCAGGTGATATGTGGGTGAAACGTTATCTGTAATTTTGTAGCAACTGATGTTATAATTGGAGCAGAATGTGTATGTATACTGCACTTTTTGTCTTTATTTTGTAAAGGTTTTTTGTTGTATACTCTTATGTTTAATTGCAGTTTTACTATCATTGGGCTGAATGCATCTAAAATAATGTGGCCGGGTGAGGACAAATAATTTATAATCTGTAATAGACCTCATTTTCCTTAATGTATGTAACTAGTTAGAGAATGAACTACGCCTACATTAGGATATTTATATCCATACGAAACGATACTGGCTCTTTTTGTAAACAACTTTTGAATAAATAAATAAAAATACATTTGTTCGAATGACAAACTATTTACAGAAATCTTACTTTAAAATGATCATTTGGGTTATAGGATTGCATGTAGTGTTACTATATTAGACTACATCAACTAATCTGAAGAAATAAGTCACGAATGTCTAACTTAGTAGTTAATCTCTTCAAACCTTTTATTAATACATTATTCCATTGGATCAATAATTATATTGACGTCTCTAATATATTAATAGGTCATACAAATTAACGAATCATGGCAAAATGTATCATTGTCTTGTACGTGTGTAAGAGAGAAAGATATTTATGAAGTATTTCTTCTCTCTTGTAAATTGGTGTTTATACGACAGCTTGATAATTTCAACCACATAATGTCCAGTCCGCTAATGTCTATCATGTTATATTATAGAGATCAATGGTTTTATCAGATATGCTGCCTTAAGAAACAACTATTACTAGATAAACTTTCTCTGGATGTTCATGTTGGCTACTCTGATAGGTAGCTGTTTATTGTTTGTTTACTCCCTAAAAAGTTTTGTCATTAAAAAATATAACTTGTTTTGCAATTTCTTGCTTATCGTTCTAGGAAACTAAAAAGTACAGTATTTGTAAAATATAATTAACACATAGAACTTTTTAAATTCATATGTCATAAAGGTAAAAGGTACTTTTTCAAACTTCCTAAGTTTTCATATTTTTGGTGTGACAAATTTGTTTAGGCTTAAGATTAAATCCTTATGTGGATGAATCACCTATAACCCCTTTGTCTGTATGCAGAAGGGGAACCGTCCAACCCCTCAAATTGAAATGGACGCTACTTATTCTTTAAAAACCCTTTAATTATCCAAATCCAACTAAAATACAAGTTAAAACAATTGTTTGTGGAAAAAGCTAACAATTTCTTTAAAAACAATCCATTTAATAGCCAAAGTGATGACATTCACATACTTTATAGTGGGTTAATAAATTATATACAAAAGGCTTTTAAAAAGTTACAGTAGTTAACTTAGGACTTGCATTAGAAGAGGAAGCTCACATTTTTACACCAATCCTTGAATCAATGAAGACTTTCTTAAATTAAATAAGCAGAAAAATATTCTATCAAAGAAAGTTAAAAAGGAAACAATATGCTTATCTTAGATGTTCATATAAAAGATGTTGCATCCAGGTTTTTACAAATAAACGGCACTTAAAATATAAATAATTTATTCAACAATTTAGTAGCAGCAGTAAAACAATAGGGCTTCATGATAAATAATAAATGAAATTGCAAGAAAAAAAAAGTTGTTGAACCAGAATGCTAATTGCTAGCTATTAATGAAATCTGTAATTAATTTAATAATTAGGTACTTGACAACTATTGGCAGAATTTATCCCAAATATGTCAGTTTAAACAACTACAGTTAATATGTTATTAAATTTGATTTTTCTAGGAGAAACTACAGAAATTGAAGTGCAAAATATAATTTTGAGTTTTAAGAACAAAAATAAACCTACACTTGATAGGATTACAAATAAAGTGCTCAAACGGTGTAAGGATACACTTAGCCATGCAATAATTACCAATGTATCTCTATGTACTGGGATAGTACAAGATCGGCTCAAAATATCACAAGTTGTACTTATTTTTAAAAGTGGAAGTAAATATGATCCGGGAAATTATAGATTCATATCTACTCTGCCAAACATGTCTTAAATATTAGAAAAAATAGTTAAGAGAATGGTAGATTTCTTGAATTCTTGCTCATATTTTTACAAATACTATTATAGTTTTAGAGAAAATGCTAGCACACTAAATGCTTCATTCAACATAGTTACACAATTAGAGGAAACTCTGGATGAGGGAAACCTAGCGGGAAGTCTATTTATAGATACAAAAAAGGCCTTCGACACAGTATTCCATCCCTTTTACTATACAAACTGTAAAAAGCAGAATTTGTGGTATAGCACTTAAAGGGTTTCAAAGTTACCTGAGCAACAGAAAACAGTTTGTTAGCATTCCTAAAAAAAGTTACAGTATGAAAATTCTATTGAGTACAGTATGCCTCACTGTTCAGTAGTAGGTCCACCATTGTTTCTCATCCATACAAACAATATTGGACAGTTAAATTTAAATGGAAATATTACCCTCTTTGCTGATGACACTAGCTTATTTTATACGGGAAAACTATAGACTCAATACTAACTCAAATGCAAGATGCTCTAAACACTCTATCATCATGATTTACCAAAAATAAGCTAATTTATTAACTTGTCAAAAACAAATGTTATAATCATACATAAGTCCTGTCGTAAGCCTATTCCTAGCAATGCTATAAAATTTGGCAATACTATTGTCAATAGAGTAACTAGTACGAGATACTTAGGGCTACTTATCAACCATAACATTACATGGAGTGAACAAATTGATAGTATAAAAAAGAGAATAAATCCAGAGTTCCCAGAAAACTACTGAGCAGTATATATTATGCCATGATACATGCTTATTTGCAGTACATGAATATAAAAGGTGGAAGATGTAGCAAGAAAACTGTAAATAAATTAGAATTGTTGCAAAAAGAGCTTTTAGAATAGTATTCAACTTCCATTATGATACTCCTTCGAAAACAATTTATATGTAGATCTAGTGACAATTTGCCTTTACATGTTAGTATAAAATCATCTGCTGTCATATTTGCTGTTAAAGTTGACTGGAAATGAGTACATAATAATACAATACACAACTATGACCACCATAGCCACAACACAAGAACAGCAGAGAACTTACACATGAGTTGCAATAAATCTCTTAAATATGGTTACAATAGCATAAAGTCATCAATTATCAAATACTATAACGCTCTATCTGAAAATCTAAAAACAATTTAAAAATAATTAACCTCGTTCAAATATGAAATAAAGCAATATTCCTGGAATTTGTACATGAATTATCAAACGTGGTCATAACCAAATATGTAACCAAAAATAACATAAACTTAATAAAACTAAAAATACCTAATTTGTATAGTTTATTTGAAGGTTTATGTGTAGGCCTATTTGTATCCTAATTGACATGATTATGTATTCTTGTATGTTAGAATTACTTCTTGTAGATGCCTTGTGCAATGTGCATATTGTCAAAATATATTGCTGCTACAATTAATTGATTAGTTATTATTAAATAGAAAAGTTATTATTTTCATTTTCTTTGTTTTCAATATATTATAACTGAGCATTCTTGTCATTATTTTTGTATGTGTTATGTTTTATTGAAATTATTGATCACCTGTGCATTTTGCTAACTTTAGCAGCCTATTAGTCTTATGTATTTTTTTCTGTAGAATTCCACATACCATTTGTATCTATTCATAATTAACGTGCCTAAAAATATATATTGTAGTCTATAACGTTCCTATAATAGAGCAACCATGGCTCTATGGGACATATGTATATGAGATCAAAGCAGCTTTCATTAATTATGGGGACTAGCACAGAGGCAGATGAATGAATTATGAATTTTTTAATGAAATGGTTATATAAAAAATATTTTACTTGTTTTATTACAGTATAGGCCAATAATATATTCTATTATTAAAATTATTATTATTTATTACACACCTAAGCAGACAAATCCAAAAACATAAACTCTCAGAAGTTTGGAAAATGAATTACGTTTATAATTAAAACAAAACTCACCAAAATCTACAAGAATGTACATTTAAATAGGCAATATTTTGAACACACTACTATGATATGTGAACCTAGTAGGTTTTTGTGTGTTTCATTATATGATCTCATCTAAATATTATGTTGGGAAGTTTTAGTTTGGTAATTTTATCAATATTACTCTTTATTCTCACATTAGACTGGACTGCTTTATAGGTATATTGAGGTTTCAATCCTGGTATGGTGTATTGAAAGTGGTTTTTCCTTGATGGTAATATACTCTACGTCCAGCCAAATGCTGGCACACTTCATCTTAATCCAACCTTCCTGGACTTTAATATATTAGTGTAGTCAACCTATTAAATAAAGTGTAAAATAAAGTACCCAGGCAGGAGGAAGAATCAGTGCAAAAAAAAACTATTCTCCTGTAATGAGATATTTGTAAGTTGTTAGTAGTAAATTAGTTTATTTCATCAATAAGGTGAGAAACAGCTTAGTCCTAGAAGTGGGCTGATCTAGACACACCGCGTGGGCCAATGCTTGTTTGAACTGTTGGAATGCTTGCTTCACCGTCAGGGAGAAAGGTAACACAGTTCTGTAATTGAGCAGCATGAGGGAGAAAAGTGGCGATACAAATTTATAAAGCCAAGGAAATGCTTCAAACCACTCAAGATTGTGGGTCTGGTGAAATCCAAAATGTCATGCATTTTCTGCAGAAGTGGTTTCAAACCAAATGTTGAATCCCAAAATTTCACCTCGCTTACTCCCCCAAACACATTTAATAGGATTGATGACTACTTACTCTTGGAGGCGCTGAAAAATTGTGAATAAAAGCTCCTGATGTTGAGCTGACTTCATCAGAATATCATCTGTAGACTAAACAAAAATCTATTTCATAAAGCATCCGATCTATGAAACACTAGAAAGTCCTTGCAGCTAGTCACCTAAAAACCATGTAAAGGAACTCTAATAGTCTAAAAGGAGTAACTACCGTTGTTTTCTATGTGTCCTCTTTTCGAATTTGAATCTGTTGATCACACTCTCAACAAATTTATTTTCAAAAGTACACACTTTTCATGTAAAAAAATGTGTACGGTTTGGAATGACTAGCATGAGGTACGATAAAAAAAAATCCAGTTTCCTTACGGCCGTTAGATTGTGAAAATCCTCACATGTACGCCAATCACCCGACTTCTTGAGTACTAAGTTCATTGGGCTCGCCCATGGGTTATGAAAATGATGACACAGGCAATGTTGCATCATGAACTCTAAATATTTTTTCGCAGCCACCAACTTTATGTGTGGAAGCCACAAAGGCTGAGTGAGCAGTGATCGGTGGGTCTGTGGCTTTAATAAAATGTTCTTATTTATTTGAACTCTTCTTAGGAACTATTAAAGAACATGTCAACTCAGGAAATTCCTTAAACAACCCCCAGAAAGTCATATCTTTTTCTATGAAAACCAACTGAATAGGATCAGTCTGCAGCGCTAACAACACATTCAATAAAGTGGCGCCATCTACAAAACAGCAACGACAAAGATATGGGAGCAGGTCATAATTTTGCAAAAAAATATATGTCCCATGATATGATAGGCTTATAGCCTACATCATTCAAAATGAATGGTCATTGATACCTTGGAAATAACAATAGGGTCTACATCTTAAATGAGTGTTGCAGACAGTACCAGTATTGATTGGATTTTAGTTAGCAAAATAAATATTTAGTGCACCCTATGAAAAAGTCAAGGTATTTTCAAAAATATTTTAGATATAAATTGGATGTAAACAACTTGTTTTAACATTGATTGAATTTGAATATTCATGAACAACCTAAACTAGGTCTAATAAATAAGTATAGTAGGCCTAGGTTCCTCATAGCAAATAATTTGACTGAGGTAAACCAAAGAATTAAACAATATGTGAAATATATCTAATTAAATAAAAATAGCATCTTCTGTTAAACATAGGAACAGAACTGCTTCAACTCTACCTATTATGTTTATTTGAAATGGCTTCCATTATAGGCCTACATATAACTTATATTTAAGCATTTCTTGAAAGGGTTAGCTAGAACTTTGTGACATACTCTAGTTTTCAAGATTTTTTACTTTTCTCAACAACCTGTTTAAGTCTGATTGAATTTTGAAACATTACCTCAAGCCTATGAACATTTTTGAGCAGTAGGCCTATATCACACCAATCCCTCATTCTTAAATTAAATGCTTGCAAAAAAAAAGTAAAATAATGTTTGGAAATGTTCTAAGTTTTGAACTATCATGATATGTAATTATCTTGATAGTAATCCCAGCTCTCTGTTTAAACTAGAGAATGCAGTGTGAAGTAATCCAGTAGCTATGCACTGCAGCTGACGTGGGTACTGGCTCAATCATGTCTTCCGATGTTGAACCCATCTGTTCCATCTCCAGGCGACTGGTATGTCACGTTTTGGATGCCACAACATTGGCTATTTTACTAATTGTACAAGGTAGTATTCTCAATTATTACATCATCTCTTACTACAAGACAAACGTCAGTGGATACTTTTGGTTTATTGGAGACTTTGCTGCACTGTTCATATTTGCCGGTGCATTGACAATATCATACCAGTATTTTACACACTTGGAAGCAACTTCACATGGAAGCACATTTTATCTATCACCCAAAAGTTTTATGTGTACGAAATATCCATCATCCAAGTTGGGTATTCTACCGCTAAGTTACCTTTCTTGGTTGTTTTACTCGTCAGTTTTGCTGTCAAAAATAATTTTAATCTTCAAGTCTGAGATCCCTGATAATTTAAACGCTTCAGAATTTTTTGGAACACAATTACTTCAAATAACTATTGCAGCATCTGGTGTTATATTCTTGCTTCTAGCTGAAGGACACAGTTCTGCTAACCATCACACTTTAAGGTATGATTATGTTACATCTACATGTTTTAAAACTGGTATTGAAATTTTAGATTCTGTGAATTTGTTAGCCCTTTTATTGGTGAACGAAACACAGATGGTTTTGACATTTGAACTTGAAAATGCAGTTCTCTTTCTGTGCGCGTTTACTTTCCTCTTGCCAGCCCTTGCTTTGTATAAGCTGAGTCTTTCTGAAGAGGTGTCAGAACATATTGCGATACCATTGAAAGTTGTCTATAACCTTATGCACTTGTTATTGCTTGATGTTCCATTTCTTGCCATTCGAATTTATATCTGGTGCTATTATCACAAAAGCGCATCTCTTTTCCTAATAAAGAATGTTTTTGGAATAATCCATGTTCTCCGTAGTTTGTACCCTGATATCAAAGCAATTGTAAAGAAAAAAAAGAAATCAACAGAGAACAACAGAAACAGCAGTAATGGCTACCTTCCATCACCGACTGAAGAACATTTGGAACTTCATGACCTGACTGCAGCACCTCCAACAGAATCCCAAACAGAAAAACGAGAGTAAATCATAGCTTTGTAGCTTATTTACTTTCACTGTATTTTGTGCAATTAAAGTAATTAAAAAAATTAGAAACTTATATAGCTCTGGGAAACTACAACTATTGCTTGTCATAACATAGCTTGTAAGTTATCTGATTCTGGAATTGTTTAGCTAGTGATGAATTTATATTAATGGAGGTACAAGAGTCTTCAACTCTCTTGTTTTTTGATGATTTATTATTATTTTCAAAATATATCAATTTTATTAGTGCAAGATAGACATAGCTGCCAATTCTTCAGAATTGCTCATAGTAAACGAGTTCTTTTATGTCTTTAGGACATCCTTGACTATATTATAATTTTTGCCAAATCATTAAATATCTATATTAATATTTAAAGGTTGGTTATTCCTGTGACCCTAAATATTATATGTAAGATTTGCTGCATTATTTGCTTTAATATGTTCATGGTATATGGTCATATTGTTTGTTGATAACAGTTTTTATTGAGTATTGTTAGTATATTGTGTATGAAAAATAAAAGTAGGCTACCATATATCTTTTAAGTAAACAGAAATAAGGTCAAGTTCATGAAATTTTGTAGTGTTAATAATCCCTACTATTTGTTGTAGGTACTGTATATTTACTAATTTTTTTCTTCAAGTGTTGGCAGCTATACATTTATTATGTCAGGTTTTTCTAACCATATGGACATAAATTTTCCGTAATGATGTCAAATTATTTGTTATATAGGGATTACTTACATTCCTACAAAACCCAAAGAACCTTATACAAAAAGTTAACTTTTCTCAGTTTTTGATTTTAGTAAAGAGTGTTAAAACACGAAACTTAATACATTTACACTTCACACTCCTGGAAAACTATTCAAACAGGACAACATATATTTTTCTTAATATGAACAAGCAAGTGAGGTAGATGAGTGCCAAGTGTGTTTCTTGTCTTTGAATAGCCTCCACATGCAATAAGTGCCTGTAGAAAGCTTAATGCAACGTTGCTTCCATTTACTCATAGCATAGGCCTACTTTAAGGTCAAATTACTGCCCTTCTCATTTTAATGGCCTGAGCTGCCAATTGTTAAAGATGGCTCATAAGGAAAACTAGTATTTCTTAGGCAATGATAAATGTTTATATAACATCCTATTCAAGCATAGTTTTTAATCAAACTATTGTTTATTTGTTTTTAAATGCATTCCAAAAATAACTATTTATTACAGATGGACTAGGCCTACCCTATTTTGATTATTTTCAACATCCTTATCCATTCTGATGTATGGGTTTTAGTAAGAGAATTCTCTTCCTGAGAATTTGTGGCCACCCTCTCAACACATTAAAATACTGTCTCTGCTTTGAACAAACAGTGTTTGCTCAGAAAATAACTGATTAAACTACTCAAGTCTTCCTTATACAAACAACTCATAAAATGGACCAATGTTAAGTAAGTAGGCCTACAACTTTTAATAAAATAAAGAATTCTCAAAAATAACGTTCTAAGTATGAAATGTCTTCATCCATGACCATCTTTAGCTACAGGCCGAAATACTGGAGTTTGGCAAAACTGAGCTGAGGCCGGTCAACAGCACAGCCACATGCAGTAGTTCAGTTTGGCTGTATCAGAATAGTCTACTTATGCGGTGTCGCGTTGGCTCGTGGCGTTGATAGCTGCATTGGCAATTACGTGACCAAGTGTAGATCTGTCAGAATAGTTCGCGGACTAGACCGATACAGTTTTCTCGAGGTCTTGGTAACCATGGATACGGAAAGCTACGTGCCATGCAATTTTCTTGTGGCGTTGGTGCGGTGTTTGACTGGCAATTGTCTTAGTATTATCGTTTCATCTGCTTGAGCACCGACTTACACAAATATTTAGTTTTCATTATAGCTAATAGATGGCATTTACACAGTTTCTAAGTTATTTGGTGGGAAGCAGCACTGCGGACCCAACTGTGTTGCTGTTCGAATAGTTTGATGCAGTCTTCACTATGAAAACCGCGAGAAGTGTAAAATTATCAAGTCTGCATCAAGTCAAGTACACTTGACTATTCGGATACAGCCTTTGTTTTACTGTGTGGGATGTTTGTTTCTTGTGTAATTTTCTTAATTTGAAATTTCACATGTTTTACACTTATATTGAATTATGCAAAGCTTACAATGGATGAAAATTTTGTGGATGTAATTAGTGATTTTAAACTAACAGCCATAATTTCAGAATCCTTGGTTTTATACATATGTGGCTATGCTTATTACATATTGTCTGTTCGTTTGGAATCGAGTTGTTGCATTGATTTTGTAGTTGGGCTTACATGATACAAATGCTAGCTATTTCAAAGAGCTTACCAGAGGAAGACTAACTAGTTCATCAACAACCGTTTTGAGGATTGGAGTTGAAAGGGACATACCATAATGAAGATTTTAATAACTGAAAAGTTCAAAAATAAGTTTCTTCGGCACAAAATCAGAAGCAATTTTTCCTTTGTATCCGCTTTGGTGGCCGCATAGTCTAAGGCACTTGTCTTGCTGTAGACTTGCTCTAGACTAGACTTTCAATTACAGTAAGGGTGAGGTTAAAATCTCGGTCACGTGTACTGAGGTTGATTTTCCAAAATAGTTTTCCTCTTTCTCTCTCTCTCTATGCAAATTTGAGTACACTTCCTCTAAATATAGCCTTCCTCATCCCTAAAACCATTACCTTAATTTGTACATAAGTGTATAATCCAAACGAGTAGTAAGATGCAGTTAAAAAAAATCCTGTGTTTGGCCTATAAATACATTTGCAAGAATCCAGATTCAATTAAATTTATTAACAATTGTTTCTGCACTTATCCCTTGCGTGAATAATTCTCTTTGGGGTGACCAGAAGCTAAATATTGTTGTATTGTCTTCCAAATATAGCTTTTTATTTTATTTATTTGTGGTATTTAACGTGCACTTTCTGACTCATCTGATTGTATCATCACACAAAAATTGTTATGAGTGAGAGCGAAAAGGTCTATCACTTTTGATGGCAAAGGCATTTTCATATACCTTCCATCCAGGAAACCCAGGAAACTGGAATCGGATGGGAATTTGAAGTGGTTGAGGGAAAACGAGAATAAGTCAGGAATTTGCTAAATTACAACTAAAATCCAGGAAAATGTGGTTTTAATCAAAGTATGAAATCTAATTATCATTAAATCAGTAAATTACAATGCGATCAAAATTTTTTTTATAGTTGTGTAGTATATTATATAATTTTCTAATTTCTAGTGGACTACAATTAATACAAATAAAAAACTGTGTTTATTTAAATTTTAAAGCTTATTATTAATGTTAAAAAAATTATTAACAAAAAACGTGAGGGTGGTGGACGGGAGTGAAATACCTTTGTGTTGGGAATTTTAGGAAATGATCAAGAGATATCAGGGAAAAAGTTGGGAATTTCATTGGCCAAGTTGAGTAGACACCACGAGTCCTTCCGAAGTTTTTTTACATGCCACAATTGACATGGGACTGACAGCTTTACTTCTCCTCCGAAGGAAGTTGTGCTACAGATTTTACTGCACAAGAAAAATCTGTCAGCCCCGACTGGGTTTGAACCCACAAACATCTGGTCTTGAAGCGAACACTTTATCCCAAGACCAATGAGGTTGACTAAATATAGCTACCAATAAAGTACTACGCACACATACACTCAAAAGTGTCACTTTAGTGAACCTTATAATCAACCAAACCCATCTTCTATCATGCCACAGAAGTTATATAGTATAGTTGAATTCCAATAAGATTGCAATAAATTGAAATTGATATATGAATATAATGGGTTATGCTTACAAATGGTTTCAAATATACATTGAAAAATGACACTTGGAAACAGGAATTGAATAAGAATATTTGGCTTATGGTGCCAATGTTGTTCTAGTGAGCTATATTTGTTCTTCCTCTGTTTTGAGTTTTTACATCACTCGGAGAATATAATATATTGTAATGCGTGACCTGGGGTATGCTGCTGATCAAAAACAAATGAAAATGCCCATGGAATATTCAAGGTTTTGACTATTCAAACTAAAACATACATACATACATACACTGATTAACTGTACATCTAAATTAATTACAACTAACAAGTCATTCAATAAAATAATAAAATAAAAAGTTTTAATCAAGTCTGTAAATTAATAAACTAATAGAACATATCAAAATATAAATAGATTAAACAAACAAATTAACAACTATAAAACACCTAATAAATATTCAAATATTTAAAAACCGTCAAAAAAATGTTCATCAAAACAGTATTATGTTTACTTCACCCATGTACTTAGGCTAACTTGTCCCGCACACGATACACAAACACCGGTCCACACACTGGACACGCAGGTCCACAACTCGGACTGGGGACTCCTGGACTCACTGGCTGAGAACCAAGAACTGAGCACTTCTAGCTATCGAGACCATATATATAAGGGTGGTCCCAGCAAAGGGTCTGGAATCCTCCACTTCTAGAATACTAGGCCAGGATTAAAAGGACCCAGACCCTTCTAGCCGTGTTTCCGTCCTCCACCCTCCCGCCGTCCCCTCTAATCCCCCAGTCAAGTGATAAAGCTGCTGACTACCTGCCAGACAAGGAGGGAGAGAGAGAGAACAGGGAGCGTAGCTAGGGTAAACAATGAGAGAGCGCCAGTCCCATCCCGCTGTTAAACACTAATCTCGTTACAATATATTTAAATTTAACTTAGCTAGGATAGTATAAATTAGCTGCAAATCGAACAAGTAATTTCTCTTTGTTTTTTAAGCTAGACTTTATTCATCATCACCAAAATGTAATCAAAATCCCATCCAAAAAGTTCATTTTCAAAATAGATTAATAAAGAGGAGAGTTAAACTAGTGTCTAAGCATTGTAAAAAAAAAGTCTTGTTTTTGTGGCCATTTTAAATACAAAAAAAAAACACTTAGATTTTTATGTTTAGCTAAAATATTTATTGAATGTATTTACCGCAACTATGAAATATATATTTAATTCTGAACTAGCAAAAGTACCCGGCAATGCTTTTCTTTGCTTCAAACAGACAGAAAACAAATTTCGTCATTTTATTTCTTTCAACCTAGTCTTTAATTAATTGATAAATCTAATTCAAATTTTAAAATTCCGGTTTCGAGATGCACATGTTCTTGCGCAGGGGCTACTGATTTTTAAATCTCAGACTTTTGCATGCCATAGATATTGCGCAATGTTCATGACACACACATATTCTTAATTTTATTAATATAGAAGAGGAAGACCACATTAATTTTTAAATATATTGTTTTCCATTAAGTTAATCATTGTGTTCATCCACTAGTAAATGTCTAATAAAGTGTATTATGTATAATTTGTTATTTAAAAATAATTACTAAGTGACTCAATGAAATTTTTATTTTATTTTTATGAACATATTCCAAAGAAGAGTCTACTTGACCATTATATTTTAAGTAACAGGAATTTTGTTTAATTCTGTGGCTATGTAAGGATCAAACAAATGTGTGAACCTTTCATTCAGCAAGCTTTTTGTAAATAGATTAAGCAATATTAAGATTATATTAATGAGTCTAATTAAAATTGAATTTAATACTGTATTTAATTTTTTAGATCTTTTTTATTGTAAGTCGAATATATAAAAGGCTTATTAATTAACATATTGTTTTAACATTCTAAGCACCTTGACACTTGTCAGCTCTTTTATTAAATATAAGTTGAATACCCTCTATATTAAAATATGATTTGTAGCCTCGTGGAGGATCTCAAATTGTCATTTATTTATTTTTTGCGACTCAAGAAAGCAATAAGTACGTGTAGAATTGGCACACTTTCATTAATTAACATATTTTACTTAAATTACCAATTTATTGTTGTTTATATTTGACCATCGGTTTTTAAAAAAGTGAAACGCCACAAGGCCTAGAAATTTATCAGTTCAAAAATAAAATAATTTTAAGCATTATACCATTATACATAGTCTTACTAATAAACTATAATGTTTATCATTTTAAGCTACTATAATTTTTAATTCACAGATTTTTTTTTTTAAGTTTTAGATTGCATTGCTCTGTTCGTCCTATTTCTAATTTTCTTAAGTTTCAATTTTATTTTTAAAACAATATTATTTTATTCAATAAGCTGGCTTCCAGTGAGATTTTAAATATATTAGTAAATGAGAATTCTAAAAATTGTGAATTTATGAAAAGTACTGCCTAAACAAGAAAAATCTTATGTATGGTATATAAGATGCAAAGGATTTTATTTATTCTAAAAATGTTATATTTTGTATGTTACTTAACATCAGCCTATTCCATTTTGAATTGATATTATTGATTTTAATATTTTTTTCTTAATTTACAAATGCCATTAATTAAATTCATATGATTGATATCCATAAGTTGTAATAAAAGATTTGAAAGTTATTCTTGAGTGTGAGCTCGCCCCATTGATCAGCTTTTAATTTTTGGTGGTGGTAAAACATGGAGTAGCCATATTCTTACGATTTACTAATACAGTAAACATGTTAACTGATACCAGAGAATGCACGGATAATCGAAAAACATGAATAATTGAATACATGTGTTTTATTTGCAAGTTGACATAATTATTTATAGCATGGATAGTTATTTATATAAAACAGTTGTACTAAGCTATGCATATAAATACAGTGCAGCTTGTATGGTATTATTTCCTCCTGCATCTCTTTTCTGCTTTAACATATTTTTATTGTTTTTTCATAAAGAATCTTTCACTGATAATCTGCAAATCAGATAACCTGAGTACGGATGATAGGGAGTCTACTGAATTGTAAAAAAATAACTTTAATTTTGTTATTATTGAAGTTTAAAAAAAATATGAATATACTAAAAATATTTTAATAACTTCAGCTTCATTAATAAACCCTTATCTACCTTCATAAACTTAAGTTATCTATTCACACAACACTTATTGGCTATTTTCTATTTATCATATTCTTGTTCCTATAATAAGAGAGTATTATTTTGAAAAAATATTAATACACCCACTTCATAGGGTTAATTATTGTCATTGTTTTGTAAATATATAAATCTTCTTATAGTGTATTGGTAGTTAAAGTGTGATTGCCGCGCTATAGTAGGTGTCTAGCAAATATAAAATCCTGCCTGAAGTGGCTTAATATATATAAAATAGATGGGACCTTTGAATAATAAAATTTCTCTAATTCCTAAGGATATTAAAGATTTGAAAATTAAAAAAAAGTTCCTACTTTTGAATCAGAATAATTGGTTTTAAAGCTTGTATATGGTTAGTTGGGAGTTTAAATATAATATAATTATAAGCAAACATAACAACCAGACCCCAGACCATATATTTACTACTTAATTATATGCTCATCTGTTGTTGGAGATTAAATTGTAAAGTTAAAAAAAATATCCACGAATCAATCTTATTAGTCCAGTTGCCAAAAAAATTGGCATTTAAAACCTAAAATCCAAGGTTGAAAATTCTCTCTAGCTGATATTTTACTAATAAAACATTATTTCTTTGTTTTCCAAAGGGTATAAAACAAAACTAGGACTAATTAAAGTTCAGCAATTTGATTAATAATTATCAAATTAACATTTTAGCACTTACCTATACAACTAGAATAACTTGATACTTTTATTAAAATGTTATCTTTTCAGGAATATCTTCAATGATATACGTTTTAAGTTTGTACACAGATAAGTAATAGTATTATTTTTCATATTGAGTTTTGTAAAAGGTATTTTTTTTAAAATTAATTAATTTAATAACACACACAAAAAACAATTTAATTAATCAATTGTATAAACCAAATATATATACATATTTATGTATAAATATTAAAAGCTTACATTATCAAATCAAAACTTAAGATATTTGCACCTGACCCTTTGGATTCTTTATGTTGACTGTGTAACTGGAGTATTTGTAATTTACATCTTTGTAAATAAAGAAAAAAAACATTCCAAAGGGTTGGGCTTTATTAAATATACTCTTCATCAAAGAAGAGCTGTTAGCTTGTAGATGGAAAGTAGGAAATGTGTTATGCAGGGCCAGGTTTCAAACCCTGACCTCTCTGACATCATCATACCTTTGTCCGCATGCCCACCAGTGTGGATGGTCACTATAATTACTCCCTAGCTGCCTCTTTGTAGTTTTATATCTAAAATTTAGTCATAAATGAAGTTATAGGATTCTAAAGCTGACTGGTATTATTACTGGAGCTATTTATTTTGTCTTAATATTGATTCTACAATATTACACTTTTTACTGTTTCAATATAGTGCTCCTGAATAATTAATGCTTCTTAAAACTCTTACACGTCCATCTCTGTGGTCTAGTGGTTAGAGTTCCTGGCTAATGATCCAGAGGTCCCAGGTTCAATCCCGGGCACTTCCAAAATTTATCTTTAAAGCAGAAGGGCTGGAACTTGGTCAAACTCAAGATTTTTATGGGCAAATGAGTGAATAAAGAAGTAGTAGATATGGTTTAGAAAACTGAGATTAACAGCCGGAGGGCTTGTGCTGATCACATGACATAGTCTATCCGCAAATGTTGGGTCTATCATCGCCAACAGCAGCGGCCGCTCAGTCGGTATAGCTCGCTTGCAGGCTCACACTATGGTCTTTCTTTTATAACACCTGCACTCTTCACCATACAAGTTTGCACCAACATTGAATCGTATTGGTTTTAGGCTGTATTCTCTGTTCAAAGTATGTACTCTGCGTTTTCTCTTTAAGGCAACAAGCTTGCCTTGCATTACTCAACTGTGATATAGCTTATTAGATAGTCTTGTGTAATCAGTCTAGGCAAAACTGATACCTTTCAGGGTAGAGACAACACATATATTATACGTTCACAAACTGTGCATTGCCACCACAGATATATAATCTATGGCTCTGTGATATTTTCATCATCAACATTTTTTTTTAAATGTTTATTTATTTGATTTCATATTTAATATTTTTAATCACTTATTTAATTTACACTGAGTATTTATTGTTATTTTATGTCACATTCTTTGGACCTTGCTAGCACTTTAATGCATTTTACTTGGTTTATTTTAGAAAAAGGTGTTTTATTTAATATGGTTTAATTTAGTGATTTATATTAATGGCACTGATAAATAGTAATATTCAAGGAAAAACTTGAGTGATATTTATTCATGCCCAAGTGACCTTAAAAAATAAAATGGTAGTAATGAATATTATGGGCAAGTATTGTGCTAATACGTATGTTTTGTATGCTAGATTTATGTGTTTATTTTTGATATGTATTTTGTTTAAAAAATGTACAGTCCTAGCATGAATATATTAGTTCATTTGCCAGGCAGGAATACCTAATAGGTAGTCTATTAGGGATGGGTCACTTTGATTTTTCACTACCTTGTTTTCTGCTGGCTCTTAACTTAAGAACTGATTTTATTTCTTAGATGTTCAAATATAAGTTTATTAGTTATTAAATTAATATAATTGGAATTAAAATAATTTGCTTTTTTTCAACTTAAGGATTTTTCAAGCTTACTGGCCACCAGATGATGTTACAAAATTATGCAAAACTGAAGATAAAATGGTTTTACATTAGTCTTTCTGATTAAATGGAATTTAAAACTAAAAACTGAAATGATAACATTTGAGAACCAACCCATCACTAGTATGCCCTGATTTTGGTTGGAAGAATGATATTTGGTAGTTACTAAAACAATAATTATTTAAATATACTCATACATCAAGTCATGTGATTTTTATCTTACACTTTTATAGATATTATCAATACCAATAAAACACAACACAATAAACACAATAGTAAAATGTTATTAATGTTGGCCGCAAAGGAATAGGTAATGCATTTTTTAAACAGTTCTTCCAACCAAAATCAGGCTATAGCTATTAAAATATGTTTAAGTGTCAATAACGAACACAACTTCCCTAAGATATCTTCCAATGCTTCCATTTCTATTTAAGTCATTACTAATATTTCTTATGGACTTGTTATAATAGGGATTTGTTTCCATAAGCAATTGTTTTTAGAAATTTAAATGTTGTTTTTTATGACTTTATATTAGACTGAAATAGTTTAACTTCACTTCCTTATAGCAATAGTTTTCAGGCTCTGGCTCTAATAAGATTATGGCATGCATATATTATATCTCGATGTTAAAATATCACTCCAGATCAAACCTTTTCAGGAATAAACAATGGTGAGAAAAGCTATTCATATTAATCATTAAATTATGTAGTTTTTAAATGTTTAGGCAAGGTATAAAATTAAGAAATTATAACTAAGCCATCTATACTTTATAAAATATATTTTTAATTAAATTATTTAATAACACTAATATTCATTACTAAAGCTTGATATTAAATAAAATAACTACTGAGTCCATAACTGACACTTCTGAATTAAAGTTTTTAATTAATGGAAATCAAAAATAATTGGATAACAATGTTTTACTGTGTGATGAAATAATGTTTACTAATTTTCCAAGTATGATTGTCAAGAATTAGTAAGAAAACCTTCACAGTGACAATTAAAGGTTATGTTTGGTTACATATAACTAAGGCAAGTAAGCAAACAACCAAATTCACCAACTTAAACAAAATTTTCACTTATTTTTTCCCTTAGAAAAAAAAATTGACTCAAGAAAAAAGTTGTTTTATTTTAAACAAAGAATTAACTTTATTTAATATTTAAACTATCAGCTATTTATTCTATTTTTTTTCTATTAATGGTATTAAACATGAACTAACTTGACTAACAAATTATATTAGCACACAGCTTATAGTTAACTTAATTCTAGAACAGACATAACACCCTTGCTGTCATTTTATCACTGTGAAATAGAAAGCCTCAATTTTTGTTATTCTATTAAATATATAATTATTATAATAATAACTTCATCAGGCCATACTTAACCCTTTTAGTGCCATGAGCCGATTTGATCGGCTCTGCCTACTATTGCTTAACGTGACACAATCCGATCTGATTGGCTCCACCTACCACCGTTAAAAGTGCTATAGTGATGAGGTGGGCTCTCCAAATTTGAGCTAGTTTTCGCTTTACCTGATAGTATAGTAGTGTCATATATCAATGGAAAGAGAACTTTTCCCTATATTATTGTATATAAGGTTGGCAACAAAAGTCAACCATAAACAGTTGTTATTAGAATTGACAGTTTAGTACATTTACAATGGTGGACGGTCACATACCCAATGTGCTAAGTGAAACCCTGGTTTACATACGAGCTGCATGGAAAACATAAGTGTGGCTCACATTCATATTAATGTAAATAGTTTTGTAAACAGTTTTCAAATGTACAGGTTACATTGTTCTAAGTTTAGAAAAATATACTATCTAGATTTTAATGTTATGTCATTTGAATGAAAAGATTTATTCACCAATGTAAGTAAATAGTCGTAATGATTATAAATTTATATAGTATTTAAAAAAAATGAATAAATCATTAATTATTAAAGGTCTTTTGAAAAACACATTCACTATATGTAGGCCTAAATATTTATTCTTGCGTTAAGCAATATAATAAATCTTGCTGTAAGGTAAGCAATAACAGTCCAAAAATATTAAATGTAGGATATCAAATAAAAATTTCTGCAATTCATATTTGTAATAATATATATTCAAAATTTTATTTTATTGTATAAAACTAAATGCACTACAGCAAAATAATATTGAAATGTATATATAATATTTTTTTAAATATGTTAATTAGCATTAGTTTTGAAAAAATTTAAAATCAAGAAATTAAATAATTTTAATTAAATTGTATTAATTTATTATTATTAAAGAACAGTTCATATGGATCAAAATGATAGGAAACTCAAAATAATCGCTTCATAAATAAAGGTTTGGCGAATTTTCTTGCAAACCCTTACAAAAATGAGGAAAGAGCTGTAGCATTCTTCGCACACAAAACTTAACAGACCTCTGGCACTCTTTGCGCGCAAATTCTGGAATAGGCGTGGCACTAAAAGTGTTAAAATGGACAGTTTAGATGTATATTTAATGCATTATACTATTATTTATCATAACTTTTTTACTTTCTATATCACTAAATCCTTTGATCCAGGATTGTGAAAGGGTCTGTCTCAGTGCAAGTGTACAGTTTTCAAAATAACTTAAAAATCCTAAATAAATAGGTTATTTAAAGTAGAATAGAGATAATTAAGTATCAATGCCAAAATATTGTCATTTCTCTCTGCTTTTAGTATAATAACTATAAAACGAGCAATCACAAGAGTTATATTTTAATATAACTCCAATAGTTAATAATTCTAATAACATATTTAAGCTCGGTATTATATTATTTTGAAAACAGATTATTTTTATTCAGTATCATTTTATAAACACTATAATATACTATTATAGGTTTTTTAATTCCAATATTATATTTTAGTCAAATTAACTGGGCAAATTGTGCGAGCTTGGTGAAACACCTTCTTAGGAATATTTGTTTACTTGTAGTACTACTTGCACTATTGTCAGTTTGTACCTGCTAGACACATGGCAATTTCATATTTAGTTTTCTGTGAATAGTTTATTTCTGACTGAAGATGTTTCTGACACACTTTGATGTAATATTTAACATAATATAAAATGAATTTTGCCATGTCTGGAAGTGCTGGTGGGCTTGTGCTAACTTCTGGTTGAGGGCTTGAGATCTTATCATGGTGTATATAAATGACTCAAAATATACTATTTGTTGTGTAAGTCGCATCACAGCAAAGGACTGGCTATCATGAAGTATACCATACCTGGCTCAATATATGTTTTAATGCCTACTTTTTTTTAGAGAAGTAGTGTTTAGTTTTTTTTGTTGTAAATAATGATTATATGATTTTTGTTTGGTTTTGTAAATGTATTTAAAATGCTCTATTATGTAAAAAAAAATAGTATGAATGCAAATAAAACATACACAATTTTGCAATCTCTTTGAATCAAGGACACACTAACAAATATCTCAGGCCAAAGATAAATGCAATAGATTCAACCTGAGACAAATCACCACAGAAATACTCTTAGATTACATACAAATTAAAATCACAGTCACCATCTTCGACAAAAGGCTTTAATAGCTTTCTTAAAATATCAAAATTTACACCATATATAACAATTAACAGAGAGAAAAAAACACCTTCCTTATCTGGAGATATGAAAATAGATTTAGTTGATAAATTGCAGTCTTTGGCATTTCGGCTATAACTCTGATGTAATGTTCACATAAATCCCCAGATTATAGGCACAATAACTCAGTAAACATGTTAAGCACCAGACAAATCAACATTAAAATTAATACTTAGATTAAAATTATATTATTATAATGTGAATGTTAGAGATGTAATTTGTTCATATATTTATTGTAACCATAAAGTATTGATTGTAAGTTTTCATAAATGTGTTAATGAATTATTTATATTTACTATGTATATAAATGTCTTTTTTTTTAATAAACTCAAAAGTAGTACATATACAGATTTTTATTCTTTTATTGCTGGTTTTTAGGGTATTCAACTCTATAATCAGTCAACATTAAATATTTTACCTTTACTGTTTGTTCAATTCCTAGGACAAGACTTACTTCATAACATTTAGCCAACAATTGTAACTCTCTTATCTTAAAAAATAAGTGTAATTTTTCCCACTGAAAATAATAATATTTGAGATTAACCGTCATACTCTGTCTGCACTCATTTGGTGGGCTTAGTCAGAATTTAAACCACAGATATTCACATGCTTGGTCATTCAACTTAGAAATAGTTATCAAATTGTTTTATTTCCATTGCACTAAAAGTTATGATACCTTTCTACCATAGAGATGTTGTAACATAAAGCTAGGATTTTGTACTGTATGGTAAAGACCCAGAGGCTTAGCATCACATTCCCATCTACTCTGTGATAGTCGGATCATAATTGTAAATGTATACAAACACTATTGCATTTGTACCATTTCTGATTAAACATTTAGAGAGATAAGGAGTTAATAGACATTTTTAATACTAAACATTGTTGAAATATTAATTGATAGTTCAAAACTGCATTGAAAAGACTGTTTAGAATGTCTTTACAGATAGGCAGTGTGCACAAATCTTAATTCCGTCATAATAGAGAAATACTATAGCTATTAACCAGAAACTTTGTTGCTTTGTTCCCCATCGTCAGCACAGAAACTGAGTTATCATTCAAATATGAATGTACTGAAGATATTTCTGGCATATTCCTTGCGTGAACCGGTAGCTGAGTTGGGCCTGCTATGATGCACACTCTTAATTTTGATATCTATATTATTTTTGGTTCAAACCTAGTTTGTAACCTTGGCCCTTTTCTTTTTAGGTCTCAATATATTTTTTGTGTTAAAGTTTATTTATTTTATTTATTTGAAGTATTTACGTGTAAATTAGGAACAGGCTAAGAGCAGAATGCAGGCGAGTGTAATGAGGGTTTTGAGAAGCAGGATCGGTGTGACAAAATTTGAGAGGATAAAAAATGAGAGAATAATAATAATAATAATAAAGGAAGAGCCAGCTCAGGACAGGATAGAGAAGGTAATCGACTAAGTTGGTATGGCCATGTGTGAAAAATGGAGAGGGAAAGAACGCCCAGGAAGATGTTAGGTGTGGAGGTGGGGGTAAGAGGCTGAGAGGAAGACCAAGGGTTAGATGGTGGAGGAAAGAGGAGAGGACTGAGCCAAGGTGGGGGTAGAGTGATGGTGGAAAGGAGGCGGTGGAGAGGATTATGTTCCAAACAGACCCAACCAGTGGCTGGAAACTGTTCATGATGATGAATGTGCACACTTTATGAACCAACTGATTATATCACCTCATTAGAATATATATAAGTGAGAGTGAACGTGCCTACCAGTTTTGACGGGAAATGTATTTTCACATACCTTCCAGAGTTATTTTACATGCCACAATCGACATGGAATCGATGGCTATACTACCCGTCTGAAGAAAGTTGTGCTACAGTTTTTTATCACTCAATAACAATCTGCCGACCCCAGTTGGATTTGAATTCGGTTCTGAGGTGAGCATTTTACCCCAAAACCAACAAAGGTTGACTTATGTTCGAGTACATTTATAATATTCACGCCCAAGATTTTTTTAAACTTAAGATGAGAGGGAGATTATAATTTTCACAAAAAGCGTAGTTGGAGTATCAGCTCTTACCTTTAACATTTTTGTATAAAATCACTAAAGTGTTTATTTATTTGTGGTATGTAATATGCACTTTATAAACAGAGTGATTATATCAGCATACGTCTTACAAACTAACAACTTTATAACATACAAAACACAAAGTATTCTGGCGGTTAATTCATCACTGTGAAAAAGGAAGCTTCAACTTTACCAATAATAAATATTTCTGCCACACCATGAATCGAATTTGGGACCATAAGCTCACTAGGCAGTGGCACTACCAACTGAGATAAGTGTTGGACTATTGAGCTATTGTTTGTTCTTGAATGAACAAGTGTCAAAGTAAACATAAATGGTTTACTCTAGCCAACACACACCCTTGTATGACGCAGATCATTACCTACATTGCATTAGCATAGATTACAAAATTGCTGACTTGGCGGTCTAAGGGTAAGGTGTCTGAATTCGGTGCTGAGGGTGCGGGGTTCAATCCTCGGTCCCGGCACAGAATTATCTGATTGTCAAACCCTTCCTTCACCTCTGACAAGCCGTGTATTAATCATAATTTGTGAATGTGGGGAATGCTAGGCCTCCACCAAGGTTCGGATCCCACATTAAACTGTAGGTCCTCCATTTCATCTAACAATCACCCTACCATTACACATTAGCGTGTGTATAACCCCAACGGGTAGTAAGACACGGTGCTAATAGTAATATTAATAATAATAATAATAATAATAATACATAAATAATATTAATGTGGCTATATTTAACTCAATCATTCTTCCAACACTATTTTGAAGTTTTTTTCAACACTTCTTACAGCAAAAGATGTATATTACAAATAATGCACTTGCATTTATTACTATAGACACTCAATCCACCTAATCCACTTATTGTGTTATCATATACAGTATATAAAACATAAACTTTCGTTTATCTTTCACTGATACACACATCAAAACAAAATCATATGTTGCAACAAACTCCACAAAAGATGTATAAGCACAGGGTCATTTACTTAACTTTTTGATATTTCCTCTTCCACGCACATCCCCTCTAAATCCTTCTCCAACCCCCTTAATTTTCTACTTTTGGCACTTTGTGTTTTGAAAGGGGGAATAAAAGGGGTATAGAAGGGTATCTTTCAGTGATTTAGATTCTAGTCATCACCCTTCAGGAATAGAGCTTCAGTTGTTAAAAAGCTGTAAATTATTTGCTTGTATCCTCAACTAAACCCCAAACTCTTCCCCATCTCACCTTTCCTAAATCTATGACATCACAAATAAGAATTATAATAACTAGAGCTATAGAATGAAAGCTGGAAAAATATAGACTTTCAACTACCATACGATCCATACAATAGACTAGTGCATGTCTAGCATGCATGTCACAATCACTTTTATGCACAGGAATTTTTATTCCAAACACTAATGCTTTAGTTAAATTTAAATTATTACCAGGAGAATATTTTTGCAAATATTAAATAAAATAAAATAATTACATATCTTAAAGCAAAGGCAAGCATTACTATACTTGCTTGCCGTGATGCGATGCCGCTGACTGGTATCCTAATTTTCTGATTGGTGTACACAGCACAGATTTGAATGGGGATTATCAATATTAACACAATTTGTGTTAAACTAATATCTTAGGGCACTTGGCTTTATCAAAACTCTGGTTTATATTAAATCTCAATAATGCGTTGATATGCTTAGTAAGTTTTGAAATCTACTAACTCTTCCAGGCTTTAATACAAATACAGTGTTATACTCCCAAATTAATATACTCTACATTCTTTATTAATAAACACAGTATACTATAGTGTGTAGTGTAATTTGCACAGAAAGCCACTGCCTTCATGAAGCATAATGCTTACGTAACCTCCCTTAGAAAAGATGATTAACAGGACCAAGATTTTGATGACCTAAAAATTATCAAAAAATGACCTAAATAAAATGCACTTGACTATATTAAACACATGATTTATACATGTAAATGCGTGAATTCTGCTAAATATAATGTTGATTTACAAATATCTGCTTCAAAAGTAATAGCTATCCCCTTCCAACATAACCCTCTCTAGCTTAGTTGCAGTGTCTCACCAGGAATGTGTATTTTACAACCAGACAAGCAAAGAGGATACAAAGCTCATGGCCTTCATCATCTTCTCATTCTGACAATTATGTGCTGGAAATACTTATTCTTCATAAAATATTGATAGAATTAAAAATATACGTGATTCAACATGAAATCCTTAAAAATACTCAAAAACTCTTATAAATGCCTAAAAATGACTAAAAAAGGAAGCAAACAAAATCAAATATGACCTAAAATTCTAAAATGACAAAAAATGGCATATAAAATACACATTTCTACAACCAGGGAATCAAGAATAGAGTCTTTGTATTTATGAACATTATATGTGATCAAGCAACAAAAAGATGACATGTCATCAAAATCTGGGGCCCTGCTGGCTAGTAATATATATCTTCTTAGAGAATTCTTACTGAGTGACCCCATCTAGTTGTCGGGGAAACAATTATAATTGGTGCCAGAGTAGCTACCAGTTACCAGCAGTGGGTTCATCATGACTTCCTCTGTCACTAATACATATTTTATAGTTTTAGTCTAGATGAGTAGCTGCTAAAGTAAGAGTAGCCATATAGTGACTTATATGTTTCAATAAATACCACCAAAATGTACCCAAGATTGTGTCGTCTCTGTGATCATCTCGTAGACAGGAGGTGACAGTTATAAAAGGAATTTGTTTTAGTTTTATATGCAAATATGGTTTTAATATTTATTGATAATATATATTCAATATATAAACCCTAATCAGTCTGAATCTGAATTCCTCTGTTATGTTTCTATATTTTATTTGTTTTTACTTTAGATCCACACAGATGCACAAATCCAATTAATAGCTTTTGTTTTTTTAATTACATAATTATTGTGATATCTTTATGTACAGTTTATTTGCTAGTTATAGGGACATATTTAATAGCTACTAAAGTTTCTAGTATATTTTCATTTATATAGGTTAAGTGATGACCGACCACCCTTAGATACAGCCCAAAAGCTCATGACTAAACTGAACAGTCCTAATTGTGATTTCTTAAATAGTTAATAGTTCAAATGTATCATCAACTGACACATAGATTATATCCCTAAGAATAATACTGACAATAGAATAACATTCAATCAAGTGAAAAATGACAACCAGGACACAGGATTTGAACTCTAGACCTATGATTTTGTACACCAACGCTATACCACTAAATCATTTCAGCTTGTCTCGTAACTAGGGCCACTCTTCACTTACTGAGTATCAAAAGTGAAAGTATTGACCACTCAGATTTATCCACAATCATAACCACAACGACTTATTACTGTCTTTTATCCTACCAACTAATTATAAATTCAAATGTATTGTGAACTGATTTATTAATGTTATCAACACAAGGTCCGATTCCCATGTCCAGGCTCTCATTTTTCATTTTAATTAATATAATTTATACTTCCATTCATTTCACTAAAATATACTAGTAATTTTTCTACTTTGCATCATTGTGTCATCCAACACCTCACACTACATAAAACTTTTCTCAAAATTACAATAATTCACAACACAGTTTAGTATTCATGTTCTATGTTACAATGTTTGAAAACTACTCTTGACTGAGGAAACTTTAAAATTATGTGGGAATCTGCAAATGTTAAGAGATTAAAACTAGTTTTAAAACATAATTGGACATGAATAATGAAGTTACTACTTTCTTAACAACATTTTGCATATTTCACTTTACAAGTTGCTTTGAACACTACGCAGGCACAGGGTTGTGTTAGTAAAACCTCACATGTAGTACATATTTTAAGTCATAGGCATGTTATCGCATTATTATCAACACCTATGTTAGTTAATTTCATAACTCATTTTCTGTGCGGACGTAGGCTTCATTATCAAACTCTAACTTTGATGCCATAGAATGGATTTCATACGAATTTGACTTTTCTGAAACAAAGAATCATTTTGTCATTGTAAAATGTAGCTTGGTAAAATATACATAAAACTCATTAGAATATCTGTATTTTTATACAAATCTAAACCACATCAAAATGATAAAATAAAGACTACATTTTTCATTTGTTTTATTAGATATTCATAAGTTAAAATACCCAATTCGTAATTGATTTTAAACTATCTTGTTTTTTGGGAAGATTTCCTTGTTTCTCATGTTCTTAAGAATCCTCTTAAAAGCTGACTCATTATTCAGTAATACATTATTTTTATGCCACAAAAGATACAATTTAGTGCCTTCCTTTTGTGTGCATGCAGCGGATATGTTCCTTAGTTGTTTCTAGATAGAATGACCAATCATTCCTAAATATACATTTTCTTTAACATTGCAAGGACTAGTGCATGACAATTTTTTTTGGTTAGGTCTGTTAACTCATTCACTGTTAGACTAAACTTCCTCACAATTTTTTAAAATTATTTGGTGGTATCTTGAATAAATAGAATAATCCTGCATCTCAGTCAGGATTATTGTAATGTTATTGCTCTACTTTTAAAAATACGTTTGCTAGTGTTTGAATTGCTATTTATGTCAAAAGTTGGACCCATTATAAAGTCACTATAAAATAAATGATACGAAACTCCTCATGGACTCTCTCACTCCATTGTTTAAAAATGGAGATTTTTACTCAAAACTCATAATATATGTGAAAATAAATATTATACACTACAAACCTGAGCAAAAATTGTGTTATACTTACATGATCATTGCTGTACAAATACAAACATTTCCCCTAAGAGGTTAAAGAAAACAGAATATAAACTTTTTGAGAGACTTACTTATCTACTTACTCAATGGAATTAGAGAATTATTGTGTTGAAACTTAAGTAGTATAGCTTTACAACTAAAGCTCACAAAATTGTGTTAATATATTTGCCAATATCTCAGAAACTATTGGTTTTATAAAGATATATTCCAGATAAAAGTCTTTTATTTTTAATAGTATTATAATTGTGCAATGATAAGTTATTTAGTATCTTAAATAGTTGCAGAGAAAAGGAAATTTATGGTTCTGTAAAGTACATTTCGGGTAAGATTTTTTTTTACGATTGCAATACTTTGCCTTAAATGTTTGAAAAGTTAAAATATATATATTTGCGTATAGCTTGAAAGTTAATGGTTTTATAAAAATATGTTTCAATAAAAGATTTATAATATAAATATAGCTACATTTTTGCAATACTAAGTAATTTCATATGTCAAATAGTTTCTGAGATAGGATAAAAAATGAAAATTTACACATCAGGCCGGAACCCATAAAGTCATTTTGCTAAAATAATGTTTTGAAATAAATTTAATCAAAATTGTTAGAGTCAATTTTGAGAAATTCGATTTTTTTTTTGCCCTTCACTAAACTACAGTTAATTTTAGAGTTAAATATCCAATTCCAAAAAAACCATAGATAACAAGTTTTAGCCTGATTGTTAAAATAGTTTAGGTTCTACTCCGAGGTACGGACAGACAGAAATTCAAAAACCACTTTTCTGTGGAGAAAGGGGTCATGAAATGTCAAAATTCATCAAAACCTCGAGTTCAATTTTTTTATGATCACAATACTTTCTCTGCCTGTAAGATAACGAGAAATTAAAAAGAGTGTAATATTGCAAATGTTGAAAATATTTTGTTAATAATGTTTCATTATGGAAGTATACTTACTATTACTTGATATAGGGGATAGTTTAGTCTCTGGTATTTGAAAATTCGGTTCCCAAGCGGAACGAGGATAACCAATCTCTCTGTGCAAGCTAGCATCCAGACCTGAATAACAATATTAATATAATCATCATCGTTATTTCACCATTTAAATATAACTTTGTACTTTTTAAAGTAATTTTACTAATAATGCATTTAAATTGCAAATTATTATATTCTTTGAAAAGCTACAAAATCATTTTTTATCAATTTCTTTAAAAGCATATCACTTAGTTAACAGAATCTTTGAAAAATAATTATCATTGAAATAAATCAAAGGTAAAAACTCTAACTTTTATTTATTGACAACATTCCCTTTTAAAAAAAATTAAATACTCAACTTAGCCAAAAACCATTTATTTATCTATATATTTTCCAAACAACTCAAATACCTACCCATGTTGCTTGTGCTTGGAAGTTTTAACTATGAAGGACTCTAGTATTTGTCTCAAACTTACTTCCAAGTCAATAGTTGAGAGTCAAACTCTTTCTTAACAAACCAAAACTTGAATAAACACTTCTGACATTAACTTTTCAATATTTTTTTATATATATATTAATTATTACTATTACTATATTTCCTAACCCGCTTGATGCTATTAGAGAAAATAAAAACTGGGGACAAACATATATTGAATCATGACTTATTTATTCATCAGGTCATTCAGGTTACACACAAAGGCTGTCACTGAACGGAGGGTGGTTTTTTCTAAATGATCCTCCATTCTCCTACATAAACTTGAATACATTTCCTATAAATCTTACCCTCCTCATCCTTACTTCATTTAGCATAAATATGTGGATAGCACAATTAGATTGTAAAATGTGGCATAAACAAAAAAGTATTTATTTAAATCATAACTTCAGTGTTGTTGAGCGAAATGTGTGTTTTTGGAATGGATTAGTGTATCTTAGTGGGAGAAGGGAGAAAGGGGATAAGTGTCTGCATTATTTATGATAACATAGGATCACCTCGTGTGTTCCATAATAATGGAGGGCGAAAGTGTGAGGTCCATTTGAAGTTGGCGGCGTTGGTAGTTAAGTAGCTTGTGTGATGTGAAGTGTTGTGGATGGCACTGAATTCAGCTTGAGTTTTTACAAGATGTGACCTTACTTCTTCTATAGTCTCTAGTTGAGTTACAGAAGTGGTGCTTTATGAGTGGTGCAACCTGTGACACTAGAATGTTGTGTAGGAACAGTGATGGCCCCAGCCCCTCTTATGTGATAGCTTTAAGTGCAATCACCGCAGGTATTTTATACATGTATGTGAGAAATATTCGGGTTCTACTCATGGTCAATGATAACCGGACTGTTCTTTAATAGCACACTTATCCTGAGCTAGCAAATTTTCTTACCTTGTAGTTCCTGTTCAGCTGTTACCCTCATTAAGTTAAGAGCCTTCAAGATCCCAAACATGATGGAACATGTAGCAACTGTCCATGTGAATATGGCCAAAGCACCTATTAATCTGTTCACCAGCAACTGAACAAAGATATAATCAACATAATGAGCTAGGTTTTTCAAAATTCATGTTAGCTATTTAGTATTAAACACACGCTTTCTAATCATAAAGTTCATACATAAATATTTTAGTCATCTGGGATCATACCAAGGTGTTTTATAGTCTTGTTTATCAATCTGTTACTCGCAACATCAAACTGAAATAATGTGGTACACTAATATAATATATTATATAGATTGGTTATTTCATAAATTTAGAGCAGGCGTTTTTTTTTACTTTAAATAACTCTTAATTTGTTAACTATGACCTCATCGGTTACTTATTTGATATTTGGAACTTTTTTTGATCGGAATGAATTAAAATAATCTTCCTAAAGGGAATGCATTTAAAACAAGATAGCTTGGCACACTGCTCTGGAGTCACAGTTTGCCTCTGTCACCCCCCTTGAACAAAGAAACAGATAAGTGTACAAACCAATATCAGTGGTAGTTTTATATTCTACTAAAACTTTTTTTTTTAATTATTGCACTCAATTTTACTCTGACAGGTGTCAGTAACCTGTGTGTTGACACACCTTTAAAATAACAATTTATATTTCTAAAAACTATATTTTATTTCATTAAATTAATCAAAAAATGCTAGATTATAATACATTTTAGTTTATTTATATTTTTATCACCGAATTCAGAAATCCTCAATATTTGTAGAGTACTAACTTACTTACTTACTCTATAGCATTAGGAATTTGGAAGTCCATTGCCACACTTACATAAGAATGCCACCTATCCTTATTTCAAACTAGTTCTATCCAGTTCACTTCATTACACCTTATGTTTTTCGGGTTCAATCTAATGTTATCCTCCCATTTGAATCAAGATCTTCCCATTGGGCTTGCAAGTCAATACCCTGAACAAGGTTCTGAATTCTACCATCCACACTGCATGTCCTGCCCACCGTAATCTACAAGACTTTATCATCCTAACAATGTCTTGTGATGAGTACAGGGTATGCAAATCATCATTATGGAATCTCCTCCACTCCCCAATAGCCAGATACATTTTTGGACCAAATATATTCCTAGGCACCTTGTTTTTGAACCCAATATAATCCGATACAATAAAAACTATGTGTTTAATTAAACTGGCAAGATTAGGGGCATATAGCATTTTCGTACACACCGTATTAACACTTTATAGTTATTGATATTACAGAATTCACTGTTCAATAAATTAATACAATAAGAAACTAAACTATGACCGCTGAACACTCCATCATTTGGACGGTATGCTATACAGCAAGTGTTCGGCAACCAGCCGATCTCACAAAAAACTACATAATCATTAAGAGTGGCTCTTTGGATCTTCTAAATTCACAAATATTTCAAGTACTTTCAAATAATATTTTACTGTGACCAAAAATTGTGTTTATTCTATAGTTGTTTCTATAAGGGGGATGAGAAAAGTGTATGAGTTAAGAGATTTAATTTAACTAATAAATATAAGTTTATAGTTTGATTGGTGTGCAAAAAGCTCGCTGACCCCTGATACGCATGAGTAAATAAACACAAACTTATTTGATATACTTTTCATAATGAAATCAATCAATTATAAATATAAATAATAATCCCTCTGATCGGGAAAATTAATATTTAATTGTTTTAGTGTTATATTACTATGGGAGCTGGGCCATGAAGCCTGGTTTTACCTCCTTAACCAGATTAAGAGAGTAGTTTTAAGCTCTAGTTGCATTAATTATAATGTGCACAGTGTAAATAGTTGACCATGACGTGAAACAATAGTTGTGGAATAAAAAGATATGAGTGGTTGGGGAGGATAATCTGAGAAGTGTATGTAGTAAACAGAGATAACCAACGTAAAGAGAATATAAAGGTAACACCACTTGGAGAAATTTTACTACCGGTATGTCATTGCTTACGTCACCTAGAACACAGCAGTCATTTTTTAATACTAAAAAAAATAATTACACATGCATAATTGTTTTGAATAATGACATTAATTGGACATTGGAGTAGATTTTAAGGGTGCATCTCTTATTTAATGTTATAAAATGTGACCCGATTTTTAACAACCTAGTTTGTATTCCATATAGACTAGCGCATCAGCACTGAATTGTGTGCTGAGTGACATCACATGCTCAGCCAATCAGCTGTCTCTCTCCATCTGGGGCTACCATCCATTCTATAGACAGTAGAGAGATAGTGGGGTTTCCTGCACACTTTTAAATGACACCTCTCAATATTCTCTAAAGAGGTTTAACTGTCATAAATTGAAGACAAAGAGAATTCACGAATTGTTAACTCCTTCATTAGTTATATTGTCACTGGAGTTTGAATATAATACTACACAGTGTTTAAATTTGATATGTTAATAATTTATTCTTGTGTGTAGGCTTGCATGCATAATTATGACAGTAACATAACCTTTCTATGGCTTAAAGATTCTCAAGATGACCATTACAATATTTCTTTCAGGTCTTTTGCCTCTTTTTTTTTTCTAAATGGCAAGAAACCCATGTCTAAGTCTCCCACATAGAGTTGATTCTTACAGCGACACTATATTTTAGTTGCTTAATAAAACAGCGAGAAGCCTTCTGCAATGTGCATTTCCCCTAGAAACCTAATAGACATGATCCAGTCCTTGTAGTTACCATGGAAGCTCGATAAAGGTCCCCAAATATCAGACCATTATTGGAGAATATAGACGCAGCCAACAAGCCCCAAATCCCACCTCCCAGATGAACTGCTACAGCATCCAGTGGGTCATCGACTGGAACATTACACAAATGTCTTAACTACAATAACAGCAATGAATTAACCCACTTTGGTGGCCACATAGTCTAATGGGCCACTCTTGCATTAAACTAGACTGTCGATGATGGGTAGATCGAGATTCAAATCTCAGTTGGGCTTACAGAGGTTGGTTTGTACAATTCCTCTAAATATAACCTACCTCGTTAGCGTAAGTAAGACGCTGTGCTAAAAATAATGTATTAAAACACACTAAAAAAATAATTTTTTAATCTAGATTTCTAATTATTATTTTACTAAACCATTGTTTATATCAACACATGAGTTACAAAGTGGCTCAAACTAGGATAACAGTCATAATACACTACCCAAAACACCCAATATTATTTCCAGGAATTATAATATCCGGGCAAGAGGGTGAACCGAACACAGATGTTACATTAATGTTTGGAATTCAACTCAAGTCCCCTATATCTGTAGTTCTCACTAATATCTCAAGCACAGAAGTGGACTACTATAGCTATTTTTATATGCTTTCATTATTTTATTTTTAATGCCTACCTATCTTTATTTTTGGTATACATTTTATTCTTAAACATAAACAATTCATAATAATGTTTATGTAATGAGTTGAACTTGTCCATATGTGTTCTTAGTTTTAGCTGTAAGCGTTATATTTTAATCTACTTGTTTTTATGTGACCTCATTGGTCTTGGAGTAAAATGCTCGCCTAAGGACCCGACATTCATGGGTCAGGCCTCAACAAAAGATAGTTTCTTTCTTTCTATACTATTAACCTTTTTCAAATTATTATTATTTTTAAAATAATATTATTACTATCAACATTATTAGTATCTTTTTTTTACTATGATATACATATGGATACTAACCATAGCCAAGAAATTTATCTTTACTCCCAAAAACAGTTGGCACAGTATTTTTCTAACATTTTCTCTTTAAATTCAAAATTGAGTAATCCATTGTTTGTGTCAAGTGTATTCCCTCTCTCTTTGTATTTATAATGGCAACAATGCCGAAATATTACTTTATTTGTGTTAAAATGTGTGTGCGACTACTTCTACTATAGAAGACATAAGAAAGGAAGGAAGATGATGTCACCTTTGTGCATTGGATTCATCCCATATTTTTCCTCTTCGCCTAGGTGGGCTTTCTTCATCAAATTTACTATTATTGGTTTCTTTTTCCTTTTTCTTTATTTTTATTAATTTCTATTTTTATAAAATTATTTATCCACTGGGCCACCTCATTTTTAAACATGTGCTGATATAATCAGTCAGCTCATAAAGTGTGCATTAAAAACTTGAAAAACAAACAAAAAGAAACTCTTTTATTGTATACAAGTTTGGCTGTACATACAAACTGACATACTATGATTTTGGAAATCAGGATAAGTATTTTCCACTTAAGTTAGAGTGATTTTCCAACATAAAAGTTTTATTCTCTCCTTCCAAGCAAACAATAGTGTAGCTCATTTTAATCTCCCTTATTATTTGTTCCGCATTTAGCTATCAATAGCATAGTCTTGAAATATATCACAAATACAATCATATAATTGTGTACAACTATACCTTTCATCTTAAGAACTAGATAATGTAGAGCCACGTATACAGGCCCACCAAACAGCCCGGAGACGAAACTAGTCCACAGTGACATTTCATTGACACCAGCTGTGACAGACACCTGTGACACATACAAGTAAAATTAACAAAAAGTATAATAGGATACACATACAAATAAAAACATTCCAAATGTGCTGGTTTTGATTTTGGTGTCCAGGGTTTGAGCTTTATTTTAAATAAGTAAACATTGGGAAGACCTAGACACAGATGGGAGGATGACATTAGAATCGACCTGAAAGAGATAGGGTGTAATGAGATGGAATGGATAGAACTAGTTCAAAATAGGAATAGGGTATAATGAGGTAGACTGGGTAGAACAAGCTCAAGACAGATAGGGTTTAATAAGGTGGACTGGATAGAACCAGCTAGAGTTAGGGATAGGGTGTAATGAGGTGGACTAGGTATGACTATCTCAAGATAGAGATATGTAATGAGGTGGACTGGGTATAGCTAGCCCAAGACAGGGAAAAGGTGTAATGAGGTGGACTAAATATAACCAGCTAAATATAGAGATAGGATGGAATGATGTAGACTGGATTTAACCAGCCCAGGATGAGGATAGGGTGTAATGAGTAGGGGTGTGGAAAAAGTATCGATACTTTACTAATATGTGACTTATGATATATTTTGTTAAAGCATCGTTATGAGTTTCAAGTTTAAGAATGGCCCGAGGGCATCTAGCAGCGTTGAGGAGTTAAGGTGTATTCAGACATGGACATGTGCAAGCCATGAATAATAATTAATACTGGTGAGTTAAGGAACCACCAAGGATAAGATAGCAAGTTATCAACATAGTGCTAGCATAGGGCAGCCTATGAGTGATGTCAGTAACAAATGGGGTCAGGACTATGTTTTCCACGTGATTAGTATCAAATGGTAAATCTGAATTGAAATTGACAGATATTAAGGAAATTATAAAGAGGTTTAAAAGGGCATTCTGTGAGTGTGTGTGATGTAGCAGCCAATACTAATATCGCAGCAAAGTGTGTAAAATAGCCAATTAGGGTGTTGCACCTAATTAGGCCACTGTAATAGATTTTCAATGACAATATATTTTGTTTAAGTGCCTAAGTAACTAGGCAACATTTAAAAAGTTTTGGTCAATAGATAAAAAATATGTTTTCACTACTGGGAAAGTAATTAGTGATCATCCAATTAGAAAGGAAAACTTATTTTAAATATGTTGTGGTATGTTATACATTATTTCAAGCTTATTTTCAGCGTACTATATGATTCCAAGATTGTTTTCTATACATTTTAACTATTTTAAATTCCATAAGGTTAGGGTAGTAAAATACAGTTTCTGTTGCTCACAACAACATTTTGACATTATGAAAAGTAGAATGAGAGAGAAAGTGAAAGTTAAAGGGTTGGCTGACCCTATCACCAAACAGCTGCGTCAGAAGCTAATTTTATAAACTGAAAGTTTTCAAAAACTTTCAGTTTATAAAATTAAATTATATTTGAATTTATTAAATTAAAACTTAACCTAATTTTACTTAAGCTCAAATACAAAAGTAGTTATTCAACCAAGGCAATTTATCATTTTGTTAATTTTTTTATGTTATCACCATTCTTAGAATAGTGCAAAGAACAGTGCAACAATTTTTCAGTGTAATAAGGTAAATAAGGAAATTAAAAATGAAACATTAAATAAATAATAAAATAGAAAGTTCTTATTCATCAAGAAGAATAAATATTAAAAATAAAATGCAACCATTTGTGAAATCATAAAACAATATATCATTACTGTTACATTGCTATACAAGTAATTTTAAATCAATGTTTATACACATACACAATTTATGTAACTTACATTTTACCAATCTATTTATGTTTAATTTTAAGAATATAAAATGTCAAATATGATTTAGCTCTTGCACCGTATGGATTTTGCTTATATCAAAATTAATTTAATTCCTTATGATACAAGCAAATGGGGGTATTGTAGTGATACTGTTTTGAACCCTTCTCATATATATAAAAATAGGCCTTGGATGAAGTGTACTTTTCTTTGATAAACTGTATATAAAACACCCTTTTAATGCTTCATCCATGGAGAGTCACGAGCTTTTCAGAAATAATGTCAAATATATTGCACCATAAAACTTATTTTTTTCTTTAAAAAATCAACTTCAAAGTATTTAGCAAAATCTTGTGACTCACTGGCTTCCTCTAACCAATAGAACCCAGCCTTCACATCACCTGTCGTCAGGAGTCCTTCTATTAGTTAGTTTTAACACTGGTGACAAGGGATCAAAGAGGTAAGTGGTAGGTCTTATAGAAGCCGTTTGTGCGTATGAATACAGACAGTGCCAGTAACTTAATCCATAGAGTACGTTAAATATGTAATATAGAATATAACATTACATAGTACATGGAACTTTCATATGAAGAGAAACAATCAGTAAATTATATAATTTAATATTATATATTCACTACCGACGGTGTAATCAGTTAAATAAAACGTGTGCAACATCAAAAATATTTATAATTTTATAATTATAAGTATCAAATATACTCAGATCACATAACCGCGATCAAGTGCACAGTAAGGCATGCTTGTACCGTCATCATCGCAAAACCCAATATCGTTATAGATACTGCTCAATCACAGGGCAATATCTCATTATAAATTCGTACCATCTTAATTGGCGTTGTATCGCGGGTCAAATATCAATAAATAAATCCCATATCACTTTAATGTAACGACATGAATTGAGAGTAGCTAGCTAAGGATATGGTATAATGAGGTGAACTGGGCGGAACTAGCTCAAGATAGAGATAGGTTGTAGTGAAGTAAATTGGATAGAGCAAATTCAAGATAGGAATAAAGTTGGCTCAAGATAGGAATAGAGCTAGCTCAAGATAAGGATAGGGGTTAATGAGGTAGACTTGACGGAACTAGCTCAAGATAAAGATAGGGTAAAATGAGGTGGACTGGATAGAACTAACTCAAGATAGAGATAGTTGTCGTACCTCTATGGGTGGGGCGATTAACGTTTGAGTTCCTAATGCTATAGAGTAAGTAAGTAAACGTATGTTTTATAATTAATTTGAATACAAATTGATTTTATAATATAAATCTATGATTTACTGTTCACTTTATTGCTCTTTGTTTGCTGATCGAAGAAAGATTAAACCTCCTTCAGTGGCCGTATGATCTAAGGTGTCACTCTCATGTTAGACTTGACAGCCGATGACAGGAAGACCGTGGCTCGAGTCCCAGCCGGGTGTATTGAGGTATTTTTTTTCCAAAATGGTTTTCCACTCTACCTCCACGCAAACATGGGTAAACTCCTTCTAAATTCAACCTACCTCATCCCTAACTGATTAGCGTAATTAGTAAATATGTGTACAACCTGAACAGTTAGTAAGACACTGCTAAAAAAATGTTTAAAGCGCCTTTTCAGATGAGAATACACTATATTGCATCAAATAGTTTGCCTGTTGGCTTAATATATAAGGATTTGTGATTTCTAATAATACATGATATAAATTAATAGACTAGGTATTTAAGTGTGTTGAGAATCCATTAAAATGAATATCCATATATACCTTAATCAAAGCTCCATGGTCTATAATCACAGTGATACATTGTCCTAAGCTATCAACTCACCATCCCAATCAAGGTGGTGTTGAGAGTGACTCCATGGTCTATAATCACAG
>CABEEJ010002101.1:11045-32625 GCA_901482245.1 Timema douglasi
TGGGGGGGGGGGGGGTCTATCCTAACTGAAATACACGGGTCGCTTGGACCAGGTTGATCATCAAACGTTTGCCTCAGTTGTGAAAACACCTGTTAAGAGCGTGCATCACATGACAATCGAATTAGTGATACAGTCGGCTAGAAATCGTAGATTTACACGAACACTATTTCACGTGGATCATTTCTGATTAAACATTAATGGAGATGAAGCTATAATAGAAGATCCTAATACAGAAAATTATTGAAATACAAATTATATTTGGATAAAAACTGCATTGAAAAGGCCGTTTTTTGACTATTTTAGAATGGCTTCATAGACAAGCATTGTGCACAAATCTTTATTCTATCATAATAGGGACATACTGTGCTGAAACTTTATCGCTTTGTCTCCCATCGTCACCGTGGAAATTTTCAAGTTATCATTCAAATACGAATGCACTGCACACATTTCTGTAATATCGTAGATTTTTTCTTTTCCCTTTTACTCCCATACTTCGCGCGAGCCGGGAGCTGAGTTTGAACTGCTATGATGAACGCTTTTAATCATATCTTGTGTGTTTGCTTACTTTTGACTCACGTTTCTCTAGTCAGTATCAATCACCTGAAAGTAAGGTTAGGTTATATTAGGTTAAGTTAAGTTTTCATAAATTAAAGGGAGAAAATGAATATTTTTCTCTCTAGCCCATGTATCCTAGCTAGGTTTATCCAAACGACCTCCCATTTACCTAAGTACTAAGGCTTGGTCAAATGTCCTAAAATATATATACATATATACAAGTACATCTGTCTAAATGGGTGACTTTTCATGAGGAATGCACAAAAGGTCTTACGGCCAGTAAGATGTGCTGCAAAATAATAATAAAAATATAAAACCAAGCTTATCAAGCTATCTATAATATAAATGAAAAATGGAGGTGAATTCTGTTATAATTTGTATTAGCTATAATAAAAAAATTAGAATCGTGACTGATCTAGGTTGTCATAACAAATACACGAATGAGTCGTAACTCTTTCAATATTAAATAATTGGTTAACGAAGAATGAGAACAATGAAAGAACTGGCAAGAAGTGAATAGAAGGGCAAATAAAGAGAAAAGCGAGATCGAAATGAAGATTTTTCAAGAAAGAGACAAAAAAAAGTAGGAAAAGTTTTTTCATGGGGTGCGACATTATCAGTTAAAACGTCGTAACTCAACGCTACCTTCTGCTGACAAATTGCGAGAGTGCTCGCAAGAGGTCAGGACAGTGAAAGTAAGATATTAATCAAATACCACTCTTGAAGATATGTATTTCATAGATAAAGGCTTTGTAAAAGTAGACTTGGTGAAAGGTGTAATGGCAGTGGAACCCCATGGAGGGGCAAGAGGAACATTTGCTGCTACCGAGATCTCAAATAATTTTGATAAAAGCTTAAACACATGAAGTTTCACTTGGCATAGCCCTGAAACTTGATATTTTAAAAGTCAACATGCTCTAAACATTAGAGGAGCCCTTAAATTCACAGTGGGAAAAAGTTACGAATATAAAAACTCCAATATATTATGCCCATCCCCAACCCCCTTTCCCTCCCTCACGTCTCAAAGTAAATGTCGTCGGTGACCTGGCGGTCTAGGGGTAAGGTGTCAGACTTCTGTACTGGCAGCCGGGGTTCAATCCTCGGTCCCGGCAAAGATTTATCTGATTACCAAACCCTTCCTTCACCTCTGACAAGACATCTTGTGAATGTGAGGAATGCCAGGCCTCCACCGTGGTTCGGATTCCACGTTAAACTGTAGGTCCTCCATTTCATCTCACAATCACCCTACCATTACACATTAGCGTAAGTGCGTATAACACGAACGGGTAGTAAGACGTGGTGCTAATAGTAAAGTAAATGTCTGAGTGCGCTATGGTCGTATGACAAGCTAAATGCTATAGTCTATCGATAGATAACAAGCAGCGCCTCATTACACACAGCCTGAATTTAAAATGTGAAGAGATTCATTTTGGAAATATTTCCGGAGTTCCATCAAACTGATTTTCATCTATTTTTTTAAAATAAGACACCGAGGACATGCCTACAAATTTCAAATTCCAAAAATATTCAAAGGAGAAGCTTTTTATGGTAACGCAGCCCCCTATTTTGTACTTCTACCTTAATTTTGATATAGTTTGAACCATAAATAAATCCATATACACTGTGTTCATAAAATTTTGGAAAGGGGGGGTAGGGGGTTGAACCACCAAAATCCCTCCACTGACTACGGCCTTAACCTTGATCATTTCTGTTATCGCTGTTTATATTTATTTGGACAAATATACAAACATTAATGACCCACTTTGATGGCAGCGTGGTCTAAGCCCGCTACTCTCAATAAATAGATTAGACTGCCGATGACGGGGAGATCATGGCTCGATTCCGATTAGGTTTACAGGGGGTGGTTTTTCGTTAATGGTTTCCCACTCTATCTCTCTCTCCCTTTCTTTTTCCGCCCAAATGAGGATACACTTACTCTCAATTTGACCTTAATCGTTCCTAACCCATTAGCGTAATTAGTACCGTACATAATTGTACAACCAGAATGGGTAGTAAGACGTGCTAAGAAAAAATATATCAGTGCTGGTGTGATTCTTATCTTTTATGCGTTAATTCCAATACAGTCAAAGGGTTAAAAAGAATTGGTTGATGTATCTAGAACATTATTTCGCATCATGAATTACATATTATTAATTTGAATAAATTAAAAAATGATACCTTGACCCGGGAATAGAATCCGGGATTTTTGTGCTTAGCGAAATAATGCTTTACCACTGAGATATTCGTTGCTCAGGGCCGTTCTTCACTCAAAATTCAAGGCGGAGCCTGTGATGGACGTTGTATAGCGTTGTTTTATTTCATATTATTAATTATTAAGTTTCAAAACTAAACAGTTCTCTAATATTTAAAAGCTATTTAAATTATCTCTCAATAATACTAGACGTTTTATATTAAATAAAGTAAATTTAAAACACAATGCTTAAAAAATGGGTGTTTGCTGTCCTCGAGATTTTTATCTAAAAAAAAAGACATATTAAACTACAGTTTTTGATGTTCAAACATAACAAAATAGTGCTACGCTGGCATATTATGTAGTTTCTAGCAAACATATTTTGTTTGATTAATGCTGTCTAATCTACTTATCCTCTTTCAAGATTTGACCTACTGTAAACAGCCTTCCGATACGGGTGTCTATTTTCATCGCATTCAGGACCAGATCGAGTCGAGTTTGAACCCCCACCCTAAAAAAAAAGAACAACAGAGAGTTTGTGAAATATTGTTCTCGTTTTGGATTCAAGTTCGCTACTTGACGATGATCATAATTGGTTAGGCCCGGTGCACACGGACGAAGTACGTCTATTTTTTTTCAGTCACGTTCTGTGAAGCCAAATTGACGCCGCGTCCAAAACATTATATGAATTTTAATGAAGGAGTTCGAACTGGACGCTAGTTCTGGTGTCAAGTTGGAGTCGGTGGGGCGTCAAAATAAAGAACGTGGTGGTGACAACGTTACTGCTCAACGTCCTGTCCCGTGAAGACATCGAACAATGTACACGTACTGAGTACGACGTTGTGATACTTGTATGATGCTTGTGTGTGGATACCCAAAAATAGACGCAAGTCACTTGGCGTGCACGGCTCCGTGTGAAGTGATGGGGCGTCAACTTAAGTGTCACAGGACGTAGGTATTTGGTGTGAACTTCCTTTTAGCGGTGACGTAGCTGTCACAGGATGCAGGTAGTTTGTGTGAACTTCCTTTTAGCGGTGAAGCGGCCATCACAATACGCAGGTAGTGTGTGTGAACTTCCTTTTAGCGGTGAAGCGGCCGTCACAGGACGCAGGTAGTTTGTGTGAACTTCCTTTTAGCGGTGAAGCGGCCATCACAATACGCAGGTAGTGTGTGTGAACTTCCTTTTAGTGGTGAAGCGGCCGTCACAGGACGCAGGTAGTTTGTGTGAACTTCCTCTTAGTGGTGACGTGGCCGCAAATTAATTACGCACATCGCACGTGTGAACCAGGCCTAAGTGTGCGTTCAAAACACAAGTTGGCACTATTAAAACAATAGATGACGTAATTTTTTTTTATTATTGGTGGTTTTATTTTAACTTAATTTCGATGGAAGAAGTTTAGTGTCCTCTCTGAACCATTGTCTTCAACCTTGCTGGATTGCCACATCGCAGCATTGTCATGTTATTATTGTTTACATTCTTCAAGACATTGTTTATGATTTCACTGTTGATAGGGTTACCTTTTCCATGCACGTGTTAAGTAGGTTAAACTCTTGTAAAAAAAAATATATCCACAAGGCATTTCGTTCCAGTTCGTCACTTCCATGAAGAAAGAATAATTCTGGCTTCAGAAAAGTCGAGTCGACCTCACCCTTAGGACCCGATGTTTATGGGTTGAATGGATATTTCTTGAGCGATTAAAATCAGAAGAAAAACTTCCTTCGAAGGATAAGGAAAGCCGCCGGTCCAAAATCGAATGTGGCATGTAAAATAACCTTTCTCGTCAAAATTGGTAGACCCTTTCGCTCTCGCTCATAGAAATTCTCGTGTACAGATATATATACAGTCGGTTCATAAATTGCATGTTAAATACCTCAAATAAATAAAAAGTATAAGAAAAAACTAGGACGATATTATTATTATTATTATTATTATTACTATTAGCACCATATCTTACTATACCGATCGGGTTGTACGCACTTAAGCTAATGTAAATGGTAGGGTTATTGTGAGCTGAAATGGAGGACCGACAGTTTAACGTGGAATCCGAACCACGGTGGAGGCCTGGCATTCCGCACATTCACAAGTTGTGATTAGATGATAATATTAAATACCTCCTTGTTCAATTTTTAATACAACTATAGTATATATTTCAGCGGCTACCAACCTGGTGGTCGGAGCATGTTTCGAGGGAGGTCACAATTCTTGTTGTGAGGTTATAGCTTTTTAAAGTTATTATAGTGATTATTAGTGCATTTTCTTAAGGTTCGGCAGAAGGGAGCGCAAGTATTTTTACAGTTTTTATAGAATATATATACCTTATGCAAAAATAAATCAAATATTTCTCCAGTAGCAACATAGAACTTAGTTTTCTGCACATGCTAGTATCAACAGATTTTGAATATCTGTCGAGGGTGTCCTGGAATTTTGTCAAAACTTTTCAAATAAAGAGATAAAGTTTTGACAAAATTCCAGGACATCCTTGACAGATATCCAAGATCATGTTGATATTAGCATGAGCAGAAAACTAAACTCTACGTTGCTACTGGAGAAATATTTGATTTATTTTGGTCATTAAAATTTAATGCCATAAAAACTGTAAAATTACTCGCGCTCCCTTCTGCCGCACCGATGAATATTTATTTCCATGTGTAATGTACTGATTGAATAGAGTAAGTGGCATCATTTAGTTTGTTTGGGGGCTGGGCTAGGCCAAATCAGACATGTCATGGTGGCCATCTGGGGGCCACGACTGGCTGCGTGGGGGTGGGGGTGGGGGAAGGGGAAAAGTGTTGAACTCTATAAAATCTAGAATATCTCTTTAAATTATCAAGTCTACTCATGAATTATTCATAGTATTTAAAATATATTTATTCATAATAAAATAATGTCTAAATCTACCACAAAAAATACCTTCAAAATACTTTTAAATAGCTAAAAAATGGCAGAAATCAAGAACATAACATGACTTAAAAGTCGTAAATGACTTAGGCCTATTTAAAAAATGTTTCCCTAACCAGGGGATCACGAATAGAATTTATGTTCACATGAGTACTGTTTGTGATTTACCAACAAAAAGATGACATGTCATAAAAACCGGGCGATTCATAGTAACTAATTCAAGCAGGCAAGTTTAATCAAACGATCATTTGATACGTCGGTGAAGAAGTCAAGATTCAAATTCTGATCAGGGGGCCTGGGGGTGATTTTTCCTATATGGTTTCTCCCTTCTCTCTGTATCAATCTGGGTACATTTCCTCTAAACTATATCTACGCCACAAATATAATTAGATGCGAATAGCCCAGACTGGTAGTAAAATTCCTATAAAATAATAATTTAAAAACTAGGATATGAACGATTGAATGTTTTCAAGTGGTTGCGATGGTCTAAGAGACAAAAATTGTGGTCAAACCCTAAAAAGGTTGTAAACCACTGATCTAGTTATCTTACGACCACATGGTTTAGAGTGTGCTTGAACAAACTTTTCCCGGTCTGAGGGCCGCCTAAGATCTTAGGGAATTAGCCGGAATACCTGATGATCAACAATAGTACACACACATAGGCCCCTACATATATATATATATATACATATACACATACATACATACATACACATGCATACACACATACATACATACACACATATATACACACATACATACACACAAACATACATACATATATACATGCATACATACATACATACATACATACATACATACACACATGCATACATACACACATGCATACATGCATACATGCATACATACACACATGCATACATGCATACATGCATACATATATACATACATACATATATACATACATACATACATACATACATACATACATACATACATACATACATACATACATACAATATATACATGCATACATACATACATACATACATACATACATAGGCCTACATACATTATACTAACGACCTAGAATCTACAAGCTAGGGATAAAAGATTGATCTTTAGATGAATTGTATCCGCATTTGTGTGGAGGAAGATAGAAAAACTATTTAGTTAAAACCACACTCAGTACACCTGACCTGGATTCGAGCCCCGTTCTCCATGTTATCGGCAGTACTATATATGGCGAGAGAGTGGTGACCCATTTGTTGTTCATTCATGCTATTTAATATATATCAATTTGAGCTGGTGTGCTGCACAAAACGTACCTGGGGGCCGCAAGTGAGTCGCGGGCCGTAGGTTGTACATGCTCGGTCTAAGGGGGTTAGTCTCGCAATAGACTTGATTGCCAGCAACTAGGAGACAGAGGTTTGAATCTAAGAAAGAAGGCCTGCGGAAAGGGGGTAGAAAGAGTAGTTACCGCATAATGTGATCTATTTAACATTTAACATCCTCTCTGTATTTTATGAGGTTGCATTTTCTCCTAATTTTATTAATTTCCTCCAAACTATTTTTCTTCCTAAGAATTAGATCTCTTTTAATAGCCTTGATTCTAGACGCAATTATTTTAAAAATATCAATGGTTTTATGTGAAGTTTCATTTTATTTATTTATTTAGTGTATGGATGATTTATCTTCAGAAGTATATTGAAACAGTATGACGTCACATAACAAAATATACAAGATATAATATTCAATGTGATACAATAGTCAATAGTATACAGTCAATACAATAAAATACAATAGATTGAAGTGAAGTGTTGTTTTCGTAAATGTGTTTTTGTCTATTTAGACCAACTAATTTTATTGTATTCATGTAGGTGGCCGCGTGGTCTAACGCACTACACTTGCAGTGGGCTAGACTGCCGATGACGGGGAGATCGAGGTTTCGAATCTGTCAGGTGTACGGAGGGTAGTTTTTCTAAAATGGTTATCCGCTCTCCCTCCACGCAAATGGGAGCACACTTCCTATTAATATAACCTTGATATTCCCTAAAACCATTAGCGTAATTAGTACAGTACATAAGCGTATAATAACCCAAACGGGTAGTAAGACATGGTGCTAATATATATAATCTCATGCAGACTGAAGTCATGCAAACTTTTATCATAACCAAACCATTATATTTGTATAATCAAAATGCCCTAAATCTTTCATTTTTTTTATATATACAAATCTTACTTGTGTTAAAAAAAAAACCTTATTGCACCCCTAAGCCAAGTGTAAATCAGGCACGCTATCGCATCTCTAGCCTGGCTAGTTTGATGGAACTGATTAAACATTTGAAAACTTATTTTCTGGTGGTAATAGTCCCTCAACCTTCGAACTCTTGTTCTATTATATATTAATAGAATATTTTTATAACAAAAAGTGACAACTTGATCTTTTTTTTTTCTAAATGTATTCATTTTAATAGAATGTTTGACGGGAATAGGGTGGGCTCTAGAAATAAACAAAAACATGACAAATAACTAACACTCGAATAGATTAAATGGAAGTATTTAGGTGATAGTGAAACTATAAAGATTAAAACGTGACACATTCATAATTAGTACAATTATTGCTAAAACAATTTGTATCGTATAACAACGATAAAATAATCTCACTTGTATCGATAAATGTAAATGTATCCAACATAAACAGGGTCTTTATTTAATATATTACATTCATAGTAATGATTTCGATAGTAGTTTTAAATGGTACGTTTTAGAATCATAACTATCAGAGACGATATATTTTTACCTACTCCAACAAACTTAGGAGAGTAAATATTAAGGAACTTGTATGAATCTTAATTACCTAGTAGCCACCTTCAGTGGCCGTATGTTCTAAGGCGTCACTCTCGCGAGTTAGAATAGAATGCCGATTAAGAGAGATTGGGGTTCGATGTCCGTTCGAGTGTACTGGTGGGGATTTTTCCTAAATGGTTTTCCACTATCCTTCCACGTAAATGCTGGTAAAAATCCTCTAAATTCAACCTTCCTCATCTTTAACTCAGTCGAATATATGCGTATAGCTTGACCAGGTAGCAAGATGTGGTGCTAAAATAAATTACCTAATGGCAGACTAAGAAACTAAAATATTTTTAAAAAAAATCTACGTTCGTGTAGTAATACGGGAATGATAACTATCCTCCTGGTCCAAATTTTTAAATATTAGGTCTAACTGAAGCATAGGCCTGTTATTACTATCACTAAGCTACTATTACTATTAGTACAGTAGCCCCATGGCTTCTTTGGTGCTGACTGACGGCTCACAGCTGACTTCTGAAGTCAAAAATTTAAGTACAATACCTAAATTTTGACCGTCAGAAGTGACAGCTGTTAAACACATGGTTTTGCAAATCATATGGTCTGGCGTAGGGATACATAATTTGGTCTGGTAACTTTTCAAAGTTTTTAGCTGTCAGCTGTGAGCTGTCAGTCAGCACCAAAGAAGCCATAGGACTACTGTAGTAGTGCTAACAATAATTTTTATTTTAGCACCGCGTCTTACCACCCGTTCGGCTTATAGAGTGTGTACTAGACACCCTACTGGTTTAAGACATTAAGACGATTAGGCCTTATATTAATATGAAATGTACCTACATTTGTAGGCAATCAACTTTGGTGGCCATATGGTCTAAAGCGTCCCTCTCACAATAAACTAGACTGTCAATGACGAGGATATCGGGGTTCAATCCCAGTCGAGTTTGCTGAAGGTGGTTTGTCCTAAATAGTTGTCTACTTTCACTCCACGCAAATGCGGGTACAATCCCTCTAAATTCAACTTTACTAATCCTTAATACATAGGCTTATAACCCGAAAGGGTAACAAGACGCGGTGATCAAATAAATTAATTTTTACGTTTACGTAACTTTTTAACTTAACTTTTAACTTAAAATATAAAGTCGTAAGTGTCTAATAAACCACCCCAATTAAAAAAAACATATGTTGTAAATAACAAATAACTAAGCGTCCAGAAGGCAGCCTTTTTGTTATTTACCATCAATTTTTTTTTAATAAGAAAATGATCCAAATTCTCGCGTTAGTTTGCGTGGAGTAGGGTGGTGGTGGGGGGTTGTATTGTGAAGCAAGGCAAGGGTTGTTACGGTTGGGTAGGGGGTGGGGGGTTGGTAGCCAATACACCAAGCAGGGCGGGACTGGGTGTTCATTGGCCGGGGCACGGCACCTGCGCATTGCAGCACAGAGGTCACAGCAGTGACCTGCGCCAGACACACACACACAATACAGTCCTGCTGTTATGTCGGGGTGGGCCACCTCACAGGGAACAAGGTATAACGCCCAACGTCTATAGGTGGTTCCTAGGATAGGCTGAACATTTACTACTCAACGCCGTTCCGTGACAGAATTATTTTTAATATAAGTTGTAACGTGTTTGGTTTTTCGTTATTTTAATTTTATAATCATAAATACATAATCTAAAAGGGCCGGGAGAAAAGACCAGTGGTTTTGCAGTTTTGTCACAAACAAATAACATACGGTATTGCTCCAATAGCAACGTTTAGTTTAATTTCTTCGCGTTTTGATATCAACAATTGTTTAATATTTGTCAAGGTTGTCCTGAAATTTTATGAAAACTTTTTATCTTCATTTAAAAAAATTTATCATCTAATGCATATATGCTTATGATAGAAATTCATTCAACAACTGTTTATATCACCATGGGAAGAAACTTATTATTATTATTATTATTATTATTATTATTATTATTATTATTATTATTATTAGCACCGCGTCTTACTACCCGTTCGGGTTATACGCACTTACGCTAGTGTGTAATGTTAGGGTGATTGTGAGATGAAATGGAGGACCTACAGTTTAACGCGGGATCCGAACCACGGTGGAGGTCTGGCATTCCGCTTATTCACAATTTGTGATTAATACACGTATTGTCAGAGGTGAAGGAAGGGTTTGGCAATCAGATAAATCTGTGATGGGACCGAGGATTGAACCCCGGACCCTCAGCACAAAAGTCAGACACCTTGCCCCTAGACCACCAGGTCACCAGGAATAAAATTAAACTAATTGTTGATACCGGAGTAATATTTTATTTTGGCCAAAAATAAAAGTCCTGCGATAAAAATTGCAGGAACACCGACATTTTCTCGCGTCCTTTGCATCCCCACCTTAATATAAGTCAAATATTAAAAACTCATAAGTTAAACATTAATTAAATATAAATATAATTTTGTTTTATTATTCTTATAGACTAAAGGTTTTTTTTTTCTATTCCACGGGCCAATTTTAAAATATGGAAGAAGATAACTTTCATTTTGGAAACTGAATTTTTTTTTAATCCAGGACATTTGCTGATACGAGACAGAGAACAAAAATTTGGTATGGTCCTGGAAAATCTGGGACAAATGGTCACCCTGACCCTAAGAACGTTAGGGTTGAGAAATAAACAAGGCTTTGACCCCCACTGGAGGGCACGTGTTTGGGTTTGCCGTCCATACGGAAGCCGGCACTCGAATACTGGTCAGGTGTACAGAAAACGTAATTTTTCCACTTTCCCTCGACTCGAATGCTGTTAAAATTCTTTTAAAATATATTTTACTCGTCCCTACTCGAATAAAGTAGGCAATTAAAGTGCGTGTGGGCCCGTCAGATATTAAGACTTGGTGGAGAGAGAGAAAGAGAAAACTATAGAGCAGGGGCTGGAGACTTCTTTGAACTCCAATTGGCTCATAAATTTATCAAAGGTCTCGCGATTTTCCATCGTTTTGCCATTCCACTTTAGATTGTTTTTACTATCTATGTATCTTATATGATGTATCCCTTAAATTCAATCTTCCCTCAAATACTTACATCTCCACCTATCTAGAAAAAAGAAAAAATAGAATACGGAACATGTAAAATTTGCATATAAAACTATTTAATACCCGCTTCGTTGGCTGCATGGTCTAACGCGCTACTCTCGCAGTATATTAGACTGCCGATGACGGGGAGATCAAGGTTTGAATTTTAATCGTGTTTACTGAGGATGGTTTTTCCTAAATGGTTTTACATTTTACTCCACGCAAATGTGGCTACACTTTATATAAATATAACCGTAATAATATATTGGTGTGATTAGTACATAGGCGTATAACCCAAACAATGCTAATAATATATATTTATTTTTTTACAAAACTATTGATTCTGACCGAACAAGGTAATTTTGTTCACACTCAAAAATTATTCAAAAGTACTTGGTATATTTACGAGTTCAAAAGACTCAAAAGATCGATTTTAAATGATGATGTAGGTTTTTTACGACCTACTGAAAATTGTCGCGAGATCGACCGGTCGATCACTATCGACCATATGCCAGCCAACCCCTGCTCTGTAGCGTCAAACGTTAACCTTGCAATTGTCTACAGATATTCGCGGTTCGAACTCTAGTTTGCATGCTTGAAGAGGCAACGTAAGAACGAGTGTTGTTTTCGGTGTTCGTCTTTATTGAAGGTGTCAATGGCAAAGGTGGGTGGGTGTACGTACGCTAGCAGACCCTGGCTCTGAAACGGGAGGCCAGGATTCAATCCTCATCTAATTGCAATGGGTTGTGTTTTAACAAACATTCTAGGCGATTGTTCAAGAATAATATATTTGTACGTGTATTAATAAAACATTAATAATTAATTTAATAACATTGTTTAATTTACTAGCACGTATTATTTAGATACCAAGTGTATTATTTAGATACCAAGTGTTTTATTTTTATAAACTGTAATTATAATGTTGTTATTAATGAAGCGTTTCTACGGTCCATTTTATTATTTAAACTAAATGTTGATAAAAATATTTATCCCCGCGTCTTACTACCAGTTTCTATAATACGATTATGTACCAATTACGTCAATGGTTTTTAGAGATTTGGAAGGTCATATTCGGAGGAAGAGTGCCCGCATTTGCGTGAAAGGAGAGTGGAAAATCCTTTCGGGGGAAAAACCTCGGTACACCCGACCAAGATTCGAACCTCTATCTCTACGTCATGGGCAGTCTAGTATACTGCAATAGTAGTGCGTTAGACCATGCGGCCAACGAAGTGGATTTGGTAGTGTTAATTATAGTCAAATTGGTGACCTGGTGGTCTAGGGGTGAGGTGTCAGACTTCTGTGCTGGGGTTTGGGGTTCAATCCTCGGTCGCGGCAAAGATTTACCTTATTGCCAAACCCTTCCTTCACCTCTGACAAGACGTGTATTAATCACAACTTGTGAATGTGAGGAATGCCAGGCCTCCACCGTGGTTACGGATTCCACGTTAAACTGAAGGTCCTCCATTTCATCTCACAACCACCCTACCAATACACATTAGCGTGAGTGCGTATAACCCGAACGGGTAGTAAGACACGGTGCTAATAATAATAATAATAATAATAATAATAATAATTGTCAATGTAATAATGTTTTCCATTCATATGTTTTGTGTTTGTAGCATTGGATAAAGAACCATTTATTTTTATAAGTTATGTTCATATAAATGCAGATAGACATACACACACACACACATATTCAAACCGGTGACATGGCAATAAAAATGATTATGAGGTAAACAAACAGTACTGTAAACGTTCATAAAATGATCCATAAAACTAATCTGGAGTCAATATTATTTTAGTTACACCAAATAAATTTGTAATTAATAGTTTGCTTGAAGTAAGCGAATTTAAGGTATTAGGTCGAGTTTGGTTGATTCAAGTGCGAAGCTTTGAAATGTTGAAGTCAAAGCTGAAGGTCAAATTTATTTTTCTTCGACTTCGATACGCACAATAACCTTTGGCTCTTCAAAACATTTCGAAAGAAGAAGAACCTAGAAATATCTCACTAATTATGACTTTGTTCTAAAAATAAGTATTTGTTGAAATGTTACTTAACACTGTTTTAACACCCTATAATCGCCCCCTTGGTATAGTGGTCAGCTCACCTGGCTATCAGCCTAAGGGATCCGGAATCAATTCGTGGCTGGTACCATGCGTATTTTTTCCGAAAGGGGAACTACCCCAACAGTAACCAGGGTCTGGTTAGTTATGCTCAAGTTAGGTTAAGAATGTCGACTGGTACCAGACCCTCATATTCATTATCATCATCACCGCATCTCATCTCATCGGGACATGGAAAGGATGTACGATTAGTACATTCGGGCGTCCCCTTGGCAACGGTACATTAGTACCGACTAATCTTTCACAAACTTGGCCACGTGCGATGTAGCCCAGACACGAATGTTTTATATAGGCCTATATAGCACCCTATGAAACATATAGGCTGTATTTTGGATATAATTCGCATTGGCGGGCACGTGAAATAAACGTCAAACTCGTTTTGTTTGGTTCCCTGGTGATGGGCATGCGGGGTTCGAATTCCTGTCGAGTGAACCGGGCTGAAAGATTTGAAAAATGAAGTTGCCTCCTGGAAAACCTGGAAAATACAAGGAATTTTACATTAATAAACTAGAATGAGTGTTAACGATACAAGTCCTGCGCATAGTCGGCGCACAATCCTGTAAATGTGAATCCATCTTTGAGGAGCCAGAATGGTCGAACAGAAATCCATAACCACCATAAACCAAGTGGGCTTATAACGTTACTGGGTATAGTTGTCCGGCAGAGGAGAACAAATGGGGGAGGAGGAAAATATAAAAAGTCAATACAATTTGTGCTGTGACCCTCCTATTAGATTATATTATTCAATTCACAAAGATATATTCTACCACGAGCTACTTTTCGTTTCTCAGACATTTATGTCTTAATGATCAACGAAAGTATGATATTTTTTTGTATTTTTAATTTCAACTTTTATGCCTACAAGTCTATAATAATATTATAAGGGGTCATAGAGAATATTTTTCTGTTCATTTTAGTAAAGCACCAAATTCTTGTTCTTTTAAAGGTTTTGTCAATATTTAACCTGATTGGCAATATCTCAGCTACGTAGTCAGCCCCCTTAAGGGAGATTTTCTAATATTATAAAAGTTACTCAGATTTGCAGTATGGTAACAATACGGTCAGCGCATATTCTTGTGAATATGAATCCTACTTAAAGCTCCTCATTTGGTGGAATGGACCTGCCTAGCAGGCTTCTTTCTCTCTTTGCTCGTCGTGTATGTTTGAAAGTTGGAAGCATTTAGCCGGCAGGACTCGCCGCGATCAATATCGGTTTGAACGGTTATTGGATTGTTCTTTCTCTCTCTCTCTCTCTCTCTCTTTCACTATCTCTTTTTAACGCTCTCAGTCCATTCCACGTTTTTCACAGCGAGGAGGGTGATGTGGTCACGGTGCTACTGTATGACGTCACTTCTCTTCAATATGTTAGCCCTTATACATTATTATAGTTTGTTTTTTTCCTTCACACCAGCTCACGATCTGTTAATATATTACTTGTTATTTTAATTTAAGCTTAAGAACACCATTCATTTTTCTTTTTCTAAATATTTTAAAAGTTAAAACTGTGATTGACGTAATAATCATTTCAACTTTTGAAAGGGGTGTAATTTGTATTAATAAAAATAATGCCCACTCACGCGACCAACTGACTGCAGATCCTAAATACAAATCTACGAGAATCTAACTCCATGTTTAGGAATGTCTGACAACAACATGTTTAGGAGATCCCCTCTACATGATTAGGAATGTTTGGTTAAATGTTTAAAAGTAACCAAACTACATGTTTAAAATAATCTAGCTACGTGGTAGGTACAGTCTGACTAAATTTGTAGAAGAATCTGACGTACATTTGTAGAAGAGTTTAATTAAATTTGTAGAATAGCCTGACTAATTGCGTAGGATATCCTAACACTACATGTCTAGAGGGAGCCTCTCCTAAATGGTTTCCCACTCTCCTCTCACGCAAATACCTGGTACATTTATATTAAAATTCTACCTTCCTGAACTTTATCCTATTAGAGTAAAATATGCAGGTTGGTAATAAGACGTGGAGCACGAGAAAAAAGTAATATATAACTTAAATCAGTACGTGCTTTTCCTAAGTGGTCTACTCATACAATCTGAATACCAATGTTGTGTCGTGGATTGTTTCTGGGTTAAGCTGAGCTTGTTAAAACTGTACTTGTGATATATTCTCGGCCCTCATGGATAGGCTCTACATTGGAATGTGTTTCCGTAGGTAGATACCTGGGCAATTATTGTTCTACTGAACAACGAGAACAAATTACGGGTAAAATTTCAACTAATCCATTTCATTGGTCGAATGGTATAAGGCGTGAATTTTGAAATAGGCCGGATTGTCAATGATGGGGAGACTGGAGTTTAAATCCCGGTTGGGTGTACTGAGGATTTTTTTCTTTCCAAAACTGTTAACGCAAATGCGAGTATACTTATTCTAAATTCAACCTTCCTCTTCTATAGCACATTAGAGTGATTACTACATAAGCTTACAACCCGAATGGGTAAAAAAAAACTATTTATGTTTAAGACCTATTCTACACTAGCGGTTTTGCCCCTAGCTTAAGTCCCCAAAATCTTGAATCTACACCTAATTGTCAAAATGCGACTGTTAAACAGCTATCAAAACGCTACTGATTCTACACTAGCGGTTTAAATGCCATGGCTGTTATTTCCACCTGTGCAGAATGGTTTAAAAATTAACATTGTACAGGCCGACTGTATTGCTGAACTTATTTTGTTGGAGGAAACTCGCAAAAAAAAAACTCTTCAAAAGAGATCATGATAGACTCACCCCACATTATCGAACAGTCTCTCAACAGGACAGTTTCATATTATGTTTATGAATCACAAAATATACCCAGAGGAGTTCTTTTTGTACTATTGAATGTCTGTGGTTTCATTTGATGAACTACTTGGTTTAGTGAATGAAAATATAACGAAACGTAACACCATCTTGAGGAAAAGTATTTATTATTCCTGTTGCAAGACTTGTGACATTGAGGCACAACTGCCTGTTAACGTCTGATGTAGTATGACTCGCGTTTCTACCGTTAGACGGTTCTAACGCCTCCACAGGCGTTGAAACTGCCACTGGCAAGGCACAATTGCTTGTTAACGCCTAGTGTAGTTTGATTCGCGTTTCTACCCTTAGGCCCGCCTCGGTGGCGTAGTTGGCTAACGCGCTTGTCGTGTTGAGCTCGACTGCTGAGGACGGGTAGATCAAGGTTCGAATCTCGGTCGGGTGAACCGGGGTGGTTTTTACTAAATGGTTTTCCACCGTCCTTCCACGCAAATGCGGGTTCACTTCCTTTAATACAACCTTCCCAATTCCTAATCCATTAGAGTAATTAGTACTTAAAGCGTATAAACCGAACGGGTAGTAAGACGAGGTGCTAAATATTCTACCCTCAGGCGGTTTTAACGCCACCAGAGCTAGCGGTCAAAACGCTGGCCTAGACGAATAATTATTTTCTAACTTGATAACAAGTGTTTCATTCAAAGGCACGGTCGCTAGCGTTTTAACCGCTAGTGTAGAATAGGTCTGACACTGGCAACATTCCAAACAACGCCACTGTTGAATAATAGTGAACCAGAAAGTAAGGCTTTAATTCTAAAACGAGTGCACTGGAGCTACTAATCAATCATGTCTCCATGTGAAGATGAAATGTATCCCTAAAGTTTTTCCTCGACAATTTGTTTCTTAGTGTACGGTAATACTGGGCGAGCGACTAAAGAATAAATAAAACAGAACACATTGGTTGTAATGAGAGGTGGCCAGACTGGAGCGAGCGAGGGCACGCGCTTGAGAGATAGAACGGGTTCTATTTTCCAAGCGCGCGCGCTCGAGCCGGTTCAGTCTATTTTACAGGCGCTGGGTAATATTATTGTATGTTGGTTCATTGAGTGTTAGGAAAACTTCTCATTTTGACATTTTTATTACTATCGAGAGGTTTAGCACACTTGTTACTAACGGCCTATTTTAATTGGTAGATCATAAACTATATAATATATAAATATTATGTAAACCTGCTATATTAAAATACTTCAATATCATAATCAAAGTAGGCCTTTACAAATAAGAATCACTATTAGCGTGGAGAGAGGATGGAAAAATCACAACAATAAATCACCTGACAAAAATTCCCCTCAGTTCACTGAGCCGAGCTTCGAACCTATGGGCCAGTTTCATAGTCAAATTTAGTACGGCTCAAGTGCGGCGCTACACTAAGTCCAAGACGACACCTACCTAAACCAGAATGGAATGGGCCGTTCTCGCATAGGAAACTGGCCCATTCCATTCTGGTTTAGATAGGTGTCGTCATGTATTTAGTGTAGCGCCGGACTTGAGGCGTACTAAATTTGACTATGAAACTGGGCCTAGTCTCCTTGTCGACCACTATCAAGAGCTATCTGCTAATCCCGCGCTCGCCCGCCAGTTTGGTCACGCGGTCGTTCAGTCGTTCGCTCGTTTGGCAGTCTGGATGAATACAGAACGACACCTAGACTCAAGTGGAAAATGCCAGTTTCGAATATAAAATGGGCCCATTCTATTTGAGTTTAGGTAGGGGGTCGTCTTGTATCGCACCGCACTTGAGGCGTGCTAATTCAGACTGTGTAACTGGCCCTCAGTATTGTTTTAGTGTATGTTAGTATATGTAGCCCAAACCACGATTTGTCTGTATAAAATAAAATAGTCTTACAAAAAAAACGTAATAAGAAAAAAAAAATCAGAGTGGAATTAAATTGTAAGGTGACCTGGTGGTCTAGGGGTAAGGTGACAGACTTCTGTGCTGGTGGCCGGGGTTCAAACCTCGGTCCCGGCACAGATTTATCTGATTACCAAACCCTTCCTTCACCTCTGACAAGACATCTTGTGAATGTGGGGAATGCCAGGCCTCCACCGTGGTTCGGATTCCACGTTAAGCTGTAGGTCCTCCATTTCATCTCACAATCACCCTACCATTAGGGGGCGGCCAGACTGAGCGCGCGAGCGACTAAAATATAAAATAGAACACATGGATTCTAATGGGAGGTGGCCACACTGGAGCGAGCGAGCGAGCGCGCGCGCTTGAAAGATAGAACTGTTTCTATTTTTCAAGCGCGCGCGCTCGACCCGGTACAGTCTAGTTTACAGGCGCTAGGCAATATTATTGTATGTTGGTTCATTGAGTGCTGGGAAACTTCTCATTTTGACATGATATTTGACTTTTATCTATCATGATAGATTTAACACACTTGCTATTAATGGCCTAATTTAATTGGTAAGACCATAAATATATGTAAGCCCGATATGTTACAATACTTCAATATTATAATCAAAGTAGGCCTTTACAAATAATAATCACCATTAGTTTGGAGAGTATGAAAAAACCACAACAATAAATAAGTTTTAAGAATCACCTTCAGTTCACTGAGCCTTCGAACCTTTACCTCCCAGTCAAAAGCTATGGAGTGCAATGCACCATTCCGCCACTGGTGCGGCTAATCTGATTTTAAAACACTTCAGTACATTAAAAAAAATTGTTGTAAGAATTTTCGAGGAGCAGAGATGTACCAAGTGTCTTTGACAGATACATCTTCTCTAATGAACTAGGGTCTGCTAATTACGCGCTCGCTCGCTCGCTCGCCAGTGTGGCCACCCAGTCGCTTGCGCGCTCGCTCGCACGCTTGTCAGTCTGGCCGAACCCTAACACATTGGCGTAAGTACGTATAACCCGAACGGTTAGTAAGACTTGGTGATAATAATAATAATAATTAAATTGTACATAATTTTCTAAGATACGCTCGGTCAAATGTGACTGTGGAAAGATGTAGAGAAACAAAACATGATAAAAGAGATTTTTTTTTAAGTTCGAAACTGTTTGAAGTAGTTCATGAACAGCCCCTTTAGGTAAATTGGTAGAACGTGGAGGACCAGCTGATTTTATTTCAAGGTCCTACCCTTCTCTCGATATTCCTCGTCGTCAGCAGAACTGTTCCGAAGAAGTAAGGGTGGGGGATGGGGTAGTTGGGAGAGGGATAAGACCAAGGACCCCGTCATATTGTCGACAGTCGGCCTGCACCTTGATGCCATGACCTCATTTCACCATTCTATACAAGTTAGGCTTCAACTCTGAAGAGTAACTAAAAGAAAATTATTTGCTCCCAATTAACGATTTTAATATTGTAAATTAAATGGTACGACAAAATCATACATATTTTAACAAAAATTAATTTAAAATTTCAAAAATAATTCAGTTAACTACTCTAAAATTATTTTTTCTTTTAAAAACAAGAATAAAATTATTTATAAATACATTTTCCAGATAAATATTTTGAGCTAAATCAAAAAGGCCATTTTCGTAAAATTTCCAATTAAAATAAAATAGTTATCAATATCTGCCTTGCCCCTTTCTACCAGTCACGCGGATCAGCCATAGGAGAGTAAAAATAGGTTCTGGGTTTATTCCACGATCAAGGTCCTCCGCTATCCAGCTACCAATTATTATTATTATTATTATTACTATTGTTATCTAGCACCGCGTCTTACTACCCGTTCGGGTTATACGCTTTAAGTAGTAATTACGCTAATGGATTAGGAATTGGGAAGGTTAAATGAGAGGAAGTGAACCCGAATTTACGTGGATGGAGAGTGAAAAACCATTTAGAACCCCCCACCCAGTTCACCCAACCGAGATTGGAACCTCGATCTCCCCGTCCTCAGCAGTCTAGCTCAACACGACTCGCGCGTTAGCCAACTACGCCACCGAGGAGGGTAGCTACCAATTAAAATCTGAGCAGACCATGTCCAATCCTGCAGAGATAAAGAGTCGCATTCTTGGCCCGACCCAGCGTCAGATTATGGTTTATGGTATAGTTATGATACATTTTTTTTAGACAAAACACGACAAAAAATTATACCAAGCATACCATGCATACGTTACAAAAAAGAATGAGAAATACAGTTTTTATTTGAGGTATTTAACGTGCACTTTCTGAACCGACTGATTAAATATTAATCACGAAAATGTCTATGAGCGAGAAAGAAAGAGCTACCAATATCACCGGAAAAAGTATTTTCACGTACCGTCCAGTGTTCTTTTAAATGCCACAATCGACATGGGAGCGATGGCTTTACTTCACATTCGAAGGAAGTAGTACTACAGATTTTTCTAGCTCAAGAAATATCCTTTGACGTTGGCTGGGTTTGAACCCACGAACATAAGGTCTTGAGTCAAGCACTCTACCCCAAGATCACCGAGGTAAACTAGTTCTAATGTTGATAGAAGGAGAGATAAAGAAAAGTCCTAGTTGAAACACAAACATATTTATTTTATCTCCCTTTTAATCGCTTATTCAAGATAACACTGAGTAAAATAATACATGAAATTACATTAAGATACGCTAATTTAAGCAGTAAGTATAGTCAATGTAGGAAGTCCTTCTGAAAGGTCTTACCCGCCTCGGTGGCGTAGTTGGCTGACGCGCTAGTCGTGTTGAGCTCAACTGCTGAGGACGGGGAGATCGAGGTTCGAATCTCGGTCGGGTGAACTGGGGGCGGTTTTTCGTAAATGGTTTTCCACTCTCCCTCCACGCAAATGCGGGTTCACTTCCTCTAATTCAACCTTCCCAATTCCTAATTCATTAGAGTAATTAGTACTTAAAGCGTATAACTCGAACGGGTAGTAAGACGCGGTGCTAAATATTAATTATTAGACTATTAATTGAAAGGTCTTATTTTCCCCATCAAAATTCTTCTTTTGGCGAATAAAACTTGTAAATGAAAGTTGTCAAAAAAAAAATAAAGCTCAAGGGCTAGCGCTAGCCCTGTTCAATTCGAAACATTATTCTATCTCATTTAAAAGAGAAGAACTTTGTTCCATAGAACAACAGGACATCACCCCAAAAAACAGTAGTGCGTATGGTCACCCTAATAATAACATACGTACAATTTGTATTAATTTATCCTAACCACTGTTAAACATTTTTCATTCATATATAGTTTCTAAAAAAAGAATTGGTTAAGTAGGGGTCACACATTCATCCCCC
>CABEEJ010002101.1:40680-84061 GCA_901482245.1 Timema douglasi
ATTCCCCACATTCACAAGATGTCTTGTCAGAGGTGAAGGAAGGGTTTGGTAATCAGATAAATCTGTGCCGGGACCGAGGATTGAACCTCGGACCCACAGCACAGAAGTCCGACACCTTAGCCCTAAACCACCAGGTCACCCTCACTAGACTATAACACTAGACCACTGTTGGCATTATCTTACACTAGATTACAACACTAGACCACTAGTAACATTACCTTACACTAGACGACAAAACTAGACTATTATAAGCTTTACTTTTAACTTGTAAGGATAACTGATTAAGACCACAACACTAGATATTACTAGTAGTTAGCTAACGCACTAATTTCGTGTTGAGATAGACTGCCAATGACGAGGAGATCAAGGTTCAAACCTTGGTCGGGCGAACTGGGGGTGGTTTTACCTAAATGGTTTTCCCCTCTCCTTTGACACATATGCAGGCTCACTTCCTCTAAATTCAACCTTCCTAATTCCTAACACATTAGCTTAATTAGTACATAAGCAAACCCGAACGGGTAGTAAGACGCGGCGCTAAATAAAATAAATAAAACTATACATTATTAGTTTTACCTGTAACTAGGTGTTAAAGCTACTGTGTTGTAGGGTTCAAATTCTATAGTAAGGGCCTTATCTGACAGCTAGAAACGTTACTAGATTGACTTTCATGTATTCATACGTTAATTCAAGTGATCTGCAGCAGTCACATTCGATAGTTTTTATCAATAGCTTCAAAGGAAAACGAATAAAATACTTAAATGCTATCAATGTTGACTGCAAAAAAATATGTTTGTATTTTTATAAAAGGCTCTTTCTATGAAACTTTGACTGTATTTACACACAATATGAGGATATTTTTAAATTCGTTTTCTAGCTGTCAAGATAGATTTAAATTATTTTGAATAGTAGATATAGGCTTAGCCTAATTCCACGCTTTGTTACACTTTTACCGTAAAGATAGTGTAGCAGGTAATAACCCGGGAACCAGTGTTCGTTCCCAACTGGGTGCACTAGGATTGGTTTAACACCTTGTGGCCCGCTTTGATGGACGCATGGCCTAAGGTGTCACTTTCACGTTGGACTACAACGCTGACAGGGAGACTGGGTGTAATGAGTGTGGTTTATCCAAAATGGTTTTCTACTTTCACTCCACGCAAATGCGAGTACACTTCCTCTGAATTATAACTTCCTCATTCCTAACTCATCAACGTAATTAGTACATATGCGTATAGCCTGAACAGGTAGTAGTTCGGTGATAGGAAAACTTCTGAGTTCTTCTTTTCTCTTCCTGTGAATGCTGGTGCAACTATTCACAATCCACTTTCCTCGTTATTTTCGTTCAGGTTGGATATTTAAAGTCAACGATAAACTAATATTCGCATTAAGGCGTATTCTAGAAACAAAATTCTGCCAAACAAACTATAATGTCCCTTGGCGTAGTTGGCTAACACGCTAGTCGTGTTAGCTCGACTGCTGAGGGCGGGGAGATCGAGGTTCGAATCTCGGTCGGGTGAACTGGGGGTGGTTTTCCCCAAAATGGTTTTCCACTCTCCCTCCACGAAAATGCGGGTTCACTTCCTCTAATGCAACCTTCCCAATTCCTAATCCATTAGCGTAATTAGTACTTAAAGCGTGTAACCCGAACGGGTAGTAAGACGCGGTGCTAAAATTAAATTAAAATTAAATTATAATGTCCCTACCATTTATTGACACCTATTTGACATTTATAAAAGTTACTAAAGCCCCTTTTATATAGTAAAGAGTCAAGAGATGTGTTATATAGCTGTCAATTTTAACAGAAAGTAGGTTAACTAGTCTATATAATCTCACAGACTCTTTTATGTATTCAAGATGTAAAATATTTGTTATTTCACCTTCTTTTTTCTATATTTTAATAGCCTCAACAAACGACGATATTAGTGTAATAAATGACTACAGAACTAAACTATTATTGAGTATCTAATACAATTCTTAGCTCCTCCAGAACTGATCCCACTTTCCGTGGAGGGAGTGGAAGGGACACGAGAAAAGGTCAGGGTTCTTGCAGTTTTTATAGCAAAACTCTTTTTTTTTTTTTTCAAAAATAAATATAATCTTTCTCCAGTAAAGATATAAAGTTTAATTTTCTTCATATGGTGTTATCAACAGTTGTTGATTATCCATCATGGGCTAAGAGGCATTAGATGACCAAATTTAAAATCTTATGTTATTACTGAAGCAATATTTAATTTATTTTTCTATAAAAACTGCAACTTAACTTGCGTTCTTTAGATCCCCATTAGTAGGTATTTGTCCTTTTTTGTGTGGTTTTTGTTATTTTATAAACAAATTGAAAAAAATTATTTTATAAATTGTTTAAAATTGTTATTTGAAGTCAAAGTGTTCATAAATTGTATTGAAGATACTGTTTAAGATTTTTACAAATCATAAATCTCTCATATACCATAGGATTCGAGGATTCAATCGTTGCATCTCTAGTTTTATATGTGTACATTTCCTTGATTGGTTATTATTATTATTGTTATTATTAGCACCGCGTCTTACTACCCGTTCGGGTTATACACACTTACGCTAGTGTGTAATGGTAGGGTGATTGTGAGATGAAATGGAGGACCTACAGTTTAACGTGGGACCCGAACCACGGTGGAGGTCTGGCATTCCTCACATTCACAAGATGTCTTGTCAGAGGTGAAGGAAGGGTTTGGTAATCAGATAAATCTGTGCCGGGACCGAGGATTGAACCCCGGCCGCCAGCACAGAAGTCCGACACCTTACCCCTAGATCACCAGGTCACCCATTGGTAATTAATTACATGTGCGTTGGTTGATAGTTAATTGATTTAGTATCAAAGTTGTGAAATTAATTTTTGTGCAAACTGTGTATTGAGAGCGAGAGAAAAGCTAGAGAAAGAGAGAGAGACTTTTATACCCAATTTAAATCGCTACATTTTCTTCTTCTTTTTTTCTCTCTTGAAGAACCCGAGAGAAATCTCGATACAAAAAAAAAAAAAGAAAAAAAAGTTGCGTAAATGTGTTACGCTTAAGTCATCCGACACCGGTCAGTGGTACAGTGTTGCCACTCTCCCAGCGAAATAACCCATTGTTTGGTCTGTAATGTTTCCGTCCTAGCTGGACGGATCAGCACGCCCGCGTCGTTACTTACCACGACTGGAGGGAGAGCCGTTGCATCATAGCCTCTGACCTCGTAGAAAGATTGCTTTAGTAAAATAGTAAATATATACACACACACACACACACACACACACACACACACACATTACTTTGTGTCACAACGTTTCCTCTGTTTGGCTTGCCAACCAGATTAAACCCCCACAACTCGACAGAGGTCACTCTTGACGATAGCAACAAAGAGGCGCACGCTGATAACTATAGTAAGAATCTGATCGAAAAGAAAGAACGTATCTAACAGTTACAATAGTTGACTCGCCTCGGTGGCGTAGTTAACTAACGCGCTAGTCGTGTTGAGCTCGACCACCAAAGATGGGGAGATCGAGGTTTGAATCTCAGTCGGGTGAACTGGGGATGGTTTTTCCTAAAATGGTTTTCCACTCTTCCTCCACGCAAATGTGGGTTCACTTCCTCTAAATTCAACCTTCCTAATCCATTAGCGTATTTAGTACTTAAACGTATAACCCGAACGGTTAGTGAGACGCGGTGCTAAATAAATAAAATAAAAAGTTACAATAGTTATTAAACCTACTTTAATTACATTAATTAAGTTTAACGGTAACTTTATTTACACATTCATACCCGCTTCGATAGCCGCTTGGTCAAACAAACGCGTTACTCTCACAGTAGAACAAATTTGCCGATAAATGGGGAGATCGTTGTTTGAATCTCGGCCGGGTGCTTTGAGAAGTTTATTCCTCATAATGGTTTTCCACTTTCTTCCCACGCAAATTCGGGTACACTTCCTCTTAATATAACCTTCACAGTCCCTAAAACCATCAGCGTAATTAATACATAAGTGTGTAGCCCGAACGGATGATAAGAGGTGGTGCTAAAAAAAATACATTCACACTTTAATGTGATTCACAGCTGTCACTTTTAATATACAGTATTAATACTAATGAAGGCCAGGCCTCCACCGTGGTTCGGATTCCACGTTAAACTGTAGGTCCTTCATTTCATCTCACAATCACCCTACCATTACACATATAGCTTAAGTGCGTATAACCCGAATGGGTAGTAAGACGCGGTGCTAATAATAATAATACTATTTAAATAATATTAATCTAGTAAAATAACGTCAATATCCCCACAAAAAACGATTACATTTTCTAAAAGTTCTTTATTACCTGAATCCTACTATAGTTGTACGCTGACCCAGTTGACAAGCTTTGGTTTTTTACCTCAGTGTCTTACTACCTGTTCACGCTAGACGCATATATTAATTATTCTAATGGTAAGGATGAGGAAGGAAGCGTTTTAGAGGTAGTATACCCGCATTTGAAAAGAAGGACAGTGGGAAACAATTTAGATAAAACCACCCTCAGTAGACCCTACTAGGATTCGAACCCCGATGTTCCCGTCTTTAGCAGGAGAGTCCAACACGAGAGTGACGCCTTAGATCATTTGGGCACTGAAGCAGGTTCAGGGGGAGTGCTTCGAAGAAAGATACTAGTGGCTCGGTGTCCTTTAAAATAGGAGGTATAATGTTACTATAACCAGGGTATAGTGATAATACTATAGGACCCACATCAGCGGGCAAGCTGATTAAGGCGCTAGCCTCGTTTGGTCAGGTTTTTCCGGTGACTGGGAGAACGCCATTGGTAGGTATTAAATACTCGGTTGAGTGACACTTCATGAGAGAAACGATTAACATCAATGCAAATAATGAACACACAAAATGGTATAAGGCGTCAATCCCATCTTGTATCTTTTGCTGGTAAGGCTGGGTCTCGAATTCCGGCCGAGTGTACTGAGGAATATTTCTTAATACNAGTGTGGATTTTTCAGCCGGGTAATAAGATGCGTGGATAGGGAAGGGCGGGAAGGCTTTCTATCACTCACAACAGTGACAAATTAAACTAACTGTAAACATTTTATTACAGGTTAAGTTGGGGATTTAGTAAACATGAGAAAAAGTAAGTTTTTATTGTGAAACTTTTTTTTTGTCCAAAAATAAAATATTGCTCCAGTATAAACATAGAGTTTAACTGTTTTCACACGATGATATCAACAGTTCTTGAATATCTGTCTTGAGCATGGTGGAATTATCTAACAAACTTTTTAAATTAAGAGAAAAAGGTATCATTAAATTCCGGGACACCCTTGACAAATATTCAAGAACTGTTGAGGTCAACGTTTGAAGAAATATTTGATTTATTTTGGCAAAAAAACAACAACTGTAAAAACATTGCCCTTAACTGCAATTTGTAACTCGAAACGCAAACCAGTCAAGTCCAAACAATATTGGGTAGGCCAACCACTTCTGTTATCCATATTGAAAGATCAGACAAAGGCGAAAGGACCTCAAGATTACGTGGACCTTCCTGTATGAATACATCTTTGACTGAAGATATGTAAAGAATATCTGGTAGGTACTACCAATTTGAACGAACTACCGTATATGGTATGAGGGTTATATGAAAAACCTTTAAGGCCCTTGTCCCTGTCAGGTGCAAGTCTAAAACATATTTTGTGGGATGGTGGGCGGGAGGGTGAAAGACGTGGTGTGGCTTAGCAACAGAGCAAAGTATCCTTCCGCGCCAACAAGAACAGATGGATCGTGGAAACCGTAGATGGCGCTAACTACCGGACATGTCTTGCGGAGAAATCATACGTTTGGAAATATCAGTTTTCTCGAGAACGAGTGAAATGTTTATGTTAATATTTTTAACATCTCTTCTAAGATAATGTATCGATGTTTATTAATTGTTACATTTTCTTATTTTTTGTTATGAAACCGGCAGTTTTCTATTGAAAAATGTCAATTTTATCGAGATTTGTTCACTGTTAAAATTATAGTGGGGGTGTGTATATAAAAAGTATAACTTAATCAACAGGCTTCTATTCTTAAACAAACCGTTTACGAAAAGAAAATTGCAAAACAATAAAAAAATCTTGAAGATAACTGTTTGTTCCCATGGCTTTGCATTTCTCGCCAAATAAAAAAGGTCAATCGCCTTATTAATGTAAAAAATAAAATTGGTGTAGTGTATCTTAAATTCACAAGAGATTCCGATCAATATCTTTAACTTGCCTAAAGTGCCAACTGAGAAACATGGTTTGACGTATTAATCATAAAATTAACTTTTTATGTGTCCTGTGCCAACAAGAAACAAGGGATGAAGGTAAATACTAAACATCAATTTATTTTAATAAAGATATCTATTTTCATATAAAAGAGAGAGAAAGTCCGTGCGGAGGAACGTACCATTTATTTTATATGATTGCCAAGATTATTATTATTATTATTATCACCGTGTATTACTATCCGTTCGGGTTATACCCACTTACGCTAATGTGTAATGGTAGGTTGGTTGTGAGATGAAATGGAGGACCTACAGTTTAACGTGGAATCCGAACCATGGTGGAGGCCTGGCATTCCCAACATTCACAAGTTGTGATTAATACACGTATTGTTAGAGGTGAAGGAAGGGTTTGGTAATCAGATAAAGCTGTGCCGGGACCGAGGATTAAACCCCGGACCCCCAACACAGAAGTCCGACACCTTACCCCTAGACCATCAGGTCACCTACCCAATATATTTAAATTAACAAATTGACAATAGTAGGCCAATATAAACAATATCAAAATGTAGGTTCTAAGTTAGTAACCAGTCTTACAAATAATAAATAATTACAAATATTGCTCACACATAGAACTTAATTATAGTAAGCATACTTTGAATATCTGATTAAACGCGAATTCTGTCGCTGTGATGGGAACATATTAACTCTATTTATTATTTCAAACTCAACTGCCTTGAAATATGTTTATGATGTTTTCTCTGGTGCATACCTAAAGTAATAGCAATTTGGGGCGAAAAGTATAACTAATGAAGAAAAATTAAATATTTAAAATTACTTACACTAATAAAATACTTCCACTTTACCATCACTAATTTCAAAACTAAACTAATCCATACCAGGAGCGTAAACGAATGTGTTTATAGCTATTTTCAACCTTAATAAGTATAAGCATAACATACTAGCATTATTATTTAAAAAATAAAAGGTTGGTCTACCTATTTCAGTAAGTGTGTAAGTGTCGTACATATGTTTCGCACATAAATTATGACAACAGTATTTTTTTCACCGCGTTTCACCATTTGTTTGGGTTATACGCGTGTATATTAGTTACGCAAAGGTTGTATGGATGAGGAAGTAAGAATTAAGAGTAAATATAACTGCATTGCATGGAGGCGAAAACCGAACATAGTATATGTGACCGGAATTCGAACCCGGATCTCCCCGTAATCAGCAATCCAACCTAATGTGAGAGTGACGCCAGAGACCCGTGGTGGGAAACATTGTTGCCAATCACCAAAAGTGTCAAAATTGGCCATAAATATTTGGCGAATTTGAGTTTGTCATAGTATCATAAAGTTGTTTTTGTTTTTTGCGGTGGGTGCTGGATGTAGTTTGATATTTCCTGCATATCATTGGAAGAATTCCGCTTTCTGATTGAATTAATGACGCAACACTGCCATCCAATACTCCCCTAGACTCCCTCCCCTATCCGACACTTATTTCATATCTGCCTTCACACTAAATGGTTGTCAAATTTTGAATTAAATTATCTCACATTTTCGATCTGAACAATTTCCATCATTTGCGTCTAAGGCAGTTGTAGTTGAATAGTCAAAGTGTTTGTGTTTTGAATAAAGTTGTTCAAACAATGTGTGTTGTTTTTAAAATGTTCAATTGAGCAACCTAATTACTTAATTTTTACATAGTGTGGCGAATGTCACTTATCATTCGCTAAACATGTGGTTACATTGAGAAATTTGTTGCCCACCTCTGTCTTAGACTATGCGAAAACCAACACGGTTGAAAATATTGTTCATGATATAAAATTTTATCTCATCTTTTAAAATGATTCGGATTTTACGTGCTCCGCTGTTGGATCACACATGAAGAGATTACCGTTTAATTAGCTGATAATTGCCCCGTGGTCGAGCACTAATTAAAGCGTTACGGTAGTTTTGATGTTGTGAGATAATTGGTAGTTATAGCCCCGTGATCGAGCGCCAATTAATACGACACGGAAATATTATGCCCGTGATTGGGAGCCAATGAAGCGGTACTGTATTTTGATGATATAATTGGTATTTATAGCCCCGTGATCGAGCGCCAATTGAAGAGTTTACTGAATAATAGCACAATTGTAAAGTTTGACACTATTTATTTATTCAATAATCATTATTTGTAATGGTCGGAAAACTGATCATGTCACTTAGCGTAACAATTTAGAGAGGCGGCTGATAACACGATCGTAGTAATCGCGGACAGGAGTTGCAGTCCGAGTATCAAGGACTGGGCTCCTAGTGCCCTTTCATTGCACCATCTTTCGTATATATTGCTGATGGAAGCTTCTAGAAGCTTGTGTTTAGAAAAAATAAAATACAATATAAAAAAACATCTGGATGAAGGTAGAATGTCCGAGAACAGGAAACTGACTCAAATTACCTTTTAAAAATCCATATCGATCATTCGAGAAGAGGAAGTTATTATTTTAAAGACTTTTAAATTGTCATCTTGACCCTACTGGTGCACTCTGACGTCATTTACAGTGGCTTTTGTGCCTTCTTGGAAGAAGTGCTTTAAGTGCCACGTAATAGATTGTATTATTTAAATTAAATAAAATGCGTTTATAAAAATTAGGGCGATATTATTGTCAATGCTCTCAGATATTCCTTAGGGGAAAATCAGGTACATTACACTTTATCGAATACAAAACGTACAGTCTCTATTAGAGCGTTCATCATGGCAGGTCCAACTCAGCTCCCGGCTCGTTTGTTTGTGTGCGCTCGCGAGGTATGGGAGTCAAAGTGAAAACAAAAGACCTACGGTATTCCAGAAATGTGTGCAGTGCATTTGTATTTGAATGACTACTCGAAATTTTCCACGGTGACGATGGGGGACAAAGCGACAAAGTTTCTTGGTAATAACTACAGTGTGTCCCTATAATGACAGAATAAAGATTTGTGCACAGTGCTTATCTATGAAGCCATTCTAAAATGGTCAGAAACGGCCTTTTCAATGTAGTTATTATCCAAATATAATTTAATATTTCAACAATGTTCAGTATTAGGAACTTCTATTAACTCTTTATCTTCATTAATGTTTAATCAGAGATGATTGCACTGACAATAATGATCGTATACATTTACGATTTCTATCAGACTGTAATACAGAGTTGATTTGTATGTGATTCACGCTCTTAATATTTAAATCGGAAAAAATTGTCCTAGAGGCAACATTTTTTACTTGAATTGTGTTGAGCTGGTGCGTTATTTTCAGAAAGCAGTAAGTCAGCCTAATCTGTTTTTTAACAATAAAACAATATGATACCCGCCTCGGTTGCGTAGTTAGCTAACGCACCAGTCGTGTTGATCTAAACTGCTGAGGATGGGGAGATCGAGGTTCGAATCTCAGTCGGGTGAAATGGGGAGGGTTTTTCCTAAATGGTTTTTCACTCTCCCTCCACGCAAATGCGGGTTCACTTCTTCTAAATTCAACCTTCCCAATTTCTAATCCATCAGCGTAATTAGTACTTAAGCGTACAACCCGAACGGGTAGTAAGACGCGGTGCTAAATGAAATTGAAAAACAACATGATCCATCAAAATATGTTTAAGAGCCCCTCAAACCCCACGGATAACACCTACCAACTAACCAAACATCACAATTTGGTTTAGCTTCCTGTATTTTCCTTTATAGAACAGTTAAATTGAGACCATTAAATCATTTGTCAATATTAAAATAAAATACAACAAAATTGAAACCTAACTATTTTAAAATTAAAATAATTATTAAACTGACCACAACCAAGAATATACATATAATAATAATAATAATAATAATAATACAAAGATATTAATTAAAAAAAAATCCCTATAGATCTACTCGTTTCGGTGGCCACGTGGTCTAAGCCCTATGGCATCACTTATGCAATAGATTTGACTGTCGATGATGAGAATATTAGGGTTCGAGCCATGATCGAGTGTATTGAGGGTATTTTTCCTCTAAATAGTTATTCACAAATTCTCCACCCAAATGCGGTTACAATTTCTTAAATAAAACTTCCTCCTCCACAACACAGTAGCCCAATTAGTACACATGCGTAAAACCTGAAAGGGTAGTAGGCTAATAAACGAGATCTAATTTGAGAATTATTAAACTAAGAAAATATGTAAATAGTTAGCAATTTAAAAATTCTTCAAACAAAGATGTGGTTTGGGAACGGAGAAATGCAGAGGTGAAGGGGCTTGTGACATTTTTATTTCCGACCAGTAAACATTGTTTCTTTTTGTGGTTTATTTATTTTATGAGCTTCTTTAACACAGCAACAACAACAAAAACACTACTTTTGAACTCGTTGTTTGTATATGAGACATTTACTTTTGCTCTTCACACGAATTATTTGAGTTTGTGACCTCTTATTAAACACGGGTTTTTTTTCTGGCAAAATATAAGACCACTGGAGTAGTTAGAGCTTTAACTTCGTTTGATTCCTCTAGCCTCATGAGCGTGTAACACATTATTTCAAGTAAGACATGTTTAGATTCGTCCCGGTAGCGTAGTTAGCTAACGCGCTAGTTTTGTGTTGAGAAAGACTGCCTATGACGGGGAGATCGAGGTTCGAATCTCGCTTGGGTGAACTGGGGTGGTTTTTCCTAAACGGTTTTGCACCCTCTCTCCCCGCAAAATTCGGGTTCACTTCCTCTATATTCAACCTTCCCAATTCCTAACCCATTAGAGTAATTAGTACTTAAGTGTATAACACAAACGGTGACCTGGTGGTCTAGGGGGTAAGGTGTCAGACTTCTGTGCTGGGGGTACGGGGTTCAATCCTCGGTCCCGGCACAGATTTATCTTATTACCAAACCCTTCCTTCACCTCGGACAAGACATCTTGTGAATGTGAGGAATGCCGGGCCTCCACCGTGGTTCGGATTCCACGTTAAACTGTAGGTCCTCCATTTCATCTACACAATCACCCTACCATTACAAATTAGCGTAAGTGCGTATAACCCTAACGGGTAGTAAGACGCGGTGCTAAGTATTATTATTAAGTCGTGTTTCGAAATGAAACTACAGGATGATAAGCATATAAAGAACCTTATCTTGCAGATCAGAAAGTTACTATATCTACGCTTAATAGAGGCATTCTACGACTGTACAGTAGCCCCATGGCTTCTTTGGTGCTGACTGACAGCTCACAGCTGACTTCTGACAGTCAAAATTTAGATATATAGCTAAATTTTTACTGTCAAAAGTGAAATCTACTAAACACATGTCTTTGCAGATCATCTGGTTCAGCGTAGGGATACGTAATTTGGTCTGGTAACTTTTTAAAGCTGTCAACTGTACAGTTGTGATCTGTCAGTCAGCACCAAAGAAGCCATGGGGCTACTGTAGCATGGGACACACATCGTCAATGATGATATCCATTAGATTAATATAGCGTCCTATTTGATAATGTTGATCATTTTTTGTAACCTGGCCGGTAATAAGATGGTGGAAAAATTAAACAAAAAATACCCTTGGTACACTAGACAGATTCAGATCCCAAGCTACCCATCATCAACAATTAATTCTAACACGAGATTTACACGTTAGACCATACGAACACCGATGAGGGGAATGATGGCTGTGGCCTAAATTCCTCTAAAAGGTTATTTCTATGCCAAAACCAGTTTAACTGGTATCGTCTATGTAACCCTCTCATTTGGGTTATTCTTGCTTGTGTTGGAAAAGTTGGCCTTTGAGAGAACATTATTCACAAGAGAACAGGACACGATTCATAAGAATAACACGATACAGATATTGTTCTATGAGGAAAGACACGGTACAGGACATGGTTCTAAGAGGAAGGACACGGTACAGGACATGGTTCATAAGAGGAAGGACACAGTACTGGACATGGTTCTAAGAGGAAAGACACTGTACAGGACATGGTTCATAAGAGGAAGGACACGGTACAGGACATGGTTCTAAGAGGAAAGACACTGTACAGGACATGGTTCTAAGAGGAAGGACATGGTACAGGACATGGTTCTAAGAGGAAGGACACGGTACAGGACATGGTTCATAAGAGGAAGGACACAGTACTGGACATGGTTCTAAGAGGAAATACACGGTACAGGACATGGTTCTAAGAGGAAGGACACGGTACAGGACATGGTTCTAAGAGGAAAGACACTGTACAGGACATGGATCATAAGAGGAAGGACACGGTACAGGACATGGTTCATAGGAGGAAGGACACGGTACAGGACATGGTTCTAACAGGAAAGACACTGTACAGGACATGCTTCTAAGAGGAAAAACACTGTACAGGACATGGATTATAAGAGGAAAGACACTGTACAGGACATGGATCATAAGAGGAAGGACACGGTACTGGACATGGTTCTAAGAGGAAAGACACTGTAAAGGACATGGATTATAAGAGGAAGGACATGGTACTGGACATGGTTCTAAGAGGAAAGACACTGTACAGGACATGGATTATAAGAGGAAAGACACTGTAGAGGACATGGATCATAAGAGGAAGGACACGGTACTGGACATGGTTCTAAGAGGAAGGACACGGTAAAGGCCATCTACATAATAATTACATGTCATTAGTTGTATGGTAGGCTATGTATATCTGTCCGTAGACTTTTTAGTACGTCTCAATTAGATAGCTGAAATTTTGTGAAGTAGTAGAGGAACCACTCACGAGGTGAGACAATTTTTCAAACTTGAAAATTGTTTTTTAAAAATTACAAAATTAAAAACTTAATTTATTTAGTAATTTTAACTCGTAGATATGTTATTTGCAATTCAAAAGCAAGGATAACCTAGAATTTAAATTCCCATCTAAAATCAAAAGAGAAAATTGCATATTACTATATAGTTACCTATGTTTATTGTTTGTTTGATTTGTATTCATATTAGTTAGCAAAAAGTTTTTCTATTGTCAAAGAAAGATGAACAGGCAGCCCTAATGTTATTGTTAAGCGTAGCTTGAATTTTTAGATTGATATGAATTCATAAAAACCGATTGCTACTCTAATTAAAAGACAGCCAACACTCCAGAGTAACAACATGACATAACCCTATGCATAAAACTAATATTTGTCAGTTTGTGTGTGTATATGACCTGTTGATAATAAATCCAAAACTTTACAGGAGATATTCTTAAAATCGAAAAATGACACTTGGATAGGGGAATCGAATCCCGGATATTTGGCTTTTACGCCAATGCTCTAACCACTGAGTCATCCAGGAGACATCCCGTGTCCAGCTTCATTCTTCACTCGTATTCTAAGGCAGAGTCTGTGAAGGACTTGTGGAAGTCATCGGCTACATTTAGAGGAGTTGTTTAAAAATTAATAATAAGAACCGCGTTTTACTACCCGTTTGGTTTATACGTCTATGTACTAATTATTCTAAGATGTTGGGAATTTAGTAAGGCTGAGTTTGAGAGAAAATGTACCCGTATTTTTGTGGAGGGAGAGTGTAAAACCTTTAGAAAAAAACACCCTCAGTACACCCGACCAGGATTCAAGCCTCGATATCCCCGTCATCGGCAGCCCAGTCTATTGTGAGAGTGACGACTTAGACCATGGGGCCAAGGAAGCCGGTTATTTCAAATTGAAATCGAAATATAAGTTACAGGAAATATACACGATCACCTATTTATAGAGTGTATTTGGTTGTTTCGTATTCAAATTGAGTGGTAAAAAGTGTTTAAGAAAAAATGGATTTTTTTGACGTTTAGCCAAAAATATAATTTATGAATTTTTGCTAAGTTTTTAAATGGTTGTGATCATAAATATAATAGAATATGTTTTGAGTTGATTTAGGGTAGACCAGAAGATATTGAAGAATATTTAAATGTTTCTTTGAAATCAGACTACAGACATTGCATTTGTTTGCATGAATGAAAGCGCGACTGACCGTATTTTGGTTTGATTCCAGAAGTTAGCCCCACCTAACAAAACCTAAACTTCCATACAAATTAATTTTGAAGGTTCGGTTTTGTTAGGTTGGGTAATATTGTAATCAGCCGATCTTATATGGACTTAAAACTATAAAACTATTTATTAATAAGAACATATTTATGTTGTGTAAGTAATGTACCGGGGCTAGTATGTCTCCTTTAAGGGATGTAGGTGACGCGAGAAAAGATCACTATTTTTGCAGATCTTGAATCAAAACTTTTTTGGTCAAAATAAATAAAATATTGCTTCAGTATAAACATTAAATTTGATTTTTTTCCACGTGATGATGACCTTAACACCTCTTGACCATCTATTAAAAGTGTGTTCTGTAATTTAACGACACTATTTTTTCTTAGTTTAAAAAAAAATTGTTATCTAATGCCACTGCTAAATTTGAGGTCAATCAAGATATATATTTAACCTACATAATAAATAAAATTTCAAACGTATTATTCCTTCCCTCCCCCGCCTCCGTATTCACTCTCTTAATGATAGGAGATATGAGCTAACAGGTGCTCGGGCCTTTGATTGTGAAATTAATAATAATAATAATAATAATAATAATAATAACCTCAACCTCCTTAACATGAAAACAAAGTGTAGGCCTACTCGTCTCTAGTATATACACCATTTTTGGTTCTAGATTAAAGTGTTGTACATAAATATTATTATTATTATTATTATTATTATTAGCACCGCGTCTTACTACCCGTTCGGGTTATACGCACTTACGCTAATGTGTAATGGTAGGGTGATTGTGAGATGAAATGGAGGACCTACAGTTTAACGTGGAATCCGAACCACGGTGGAGACCTGGCATTCCCCACATTCACACGATGTCTTGTCAGAGGTGAAGGAAGGGTTTGGTAATCAGATAAATCTGTGCCGGGACCGGGGATTGAACTCCGGACCATCAGCACCGAAGTCCGACACCTTACCCCTAGACCACCAGGTCACCACTGTACATAAATAGCAGCTATAAATACGTATTATTCGAATTTTAAATAAAACTCGTGTAAATATGTTAATGTCTAACACCACGGTAACTTATCCCAATAATTGTTTGCATCAAACCGTGTCATAAAATGTCACGTTGGTCCTTGTCTTATTTAAGTTTTGTTAAATAATAAATCAATTAATTAGTAATATACAAGCGAGTACATTTCTAGTAAATAATATAAGCTTTGCAGGTTTTTTAACATTATTTTTAAAGAAATATGTCGGACATGTATAGGTCTTAATTTTTTGTTTGTTTTCATTACTGATTTAACTTGTGGCTTCATATATTTCCAGTAAAATAGTGTTTCATCAGATAATCTGATGTGATTAATCTATGGGCTATCAGGAAATATTGTAAGGTTTTCCTTATGCTTATATGTTGGCAAGATATTAAATTTAAATTCTCCTCGTTAACAGAAGCTTAGTTGGTTGGTGTCTGTGTTCATACGTTTAACTAATCTACTACTTTGCCGGAGTTTAACAATGACAAGCTCTAAGGTGTAAAAACGCTGTGTATGCATTCGTAGAAATGTGAATGACCTAAAAGGGCCAACGTACTTGCTGGACGACACACTTCTACATCAACCTATTAACTATTTAGCTGATTAAAATATTCAGAAATCTTACTTCATAAATTGCCTTCATTCTTAACCTATATCAGCGGGATAATATTCAAGAATCTGGTTGTTATGTCTATTAATCCATGTGTGACAGTAACGTTTTTGAACTAACGAACCCATTTCGATCAAAATGGCCCCCACATTGCACACACTTTTCTAACGACAGATACTTTTTATGGTTTTTTTTTTCATGTTAGCTAAGATTTCAATCTGTCGTCCATGACCCTGATTTCAATTTACGTTTTTTTTGTTGCTACTAGTGCCCATTTATGTATATTTTGATTTAAAATCGACATGAAATACCCTAATGTGTGCATCGCGTTTTACTATTCTTCCGAGTTATTACCATACTCACATGCTTATGTGTTTGGAATAAAACAGTGCCTAACCACTCCCTGTATAAATCAATAAAATGAGTCCACAGACTAAATCCGTATACAAATCAATTTCTACATAAGATAGATCGTAATACAGGGAAAAAAAAACTAAATATTCATTGTACATTACAAATAATGGAAGGGGGGGCGGGGCGTATGTCACCAAAGAGTATTTATTAAATTTCAAAAATTAGTGGTCAATACAAAAGTTTAACTCGAATGTCGGTGACCTGGCGGTCTAGGGGTAAGGTGTCAGACTTATGTGCTGGCGGCCGGGGTTCAATCCTCGGTCCCGGCACAGATTTATCTGATTACCAAACCCTTCCTTCACCTCTGACAAGACATTTTGTGAATGTGGGGAATGCCAGGCCTCCACCGTGGTTCGGATTCCACGTTAAACTGTAGGTCCTCTATTTCATCTCACAATCACCCTACCATTACACATTAGCGTAAGTGCGTATAACCCGAACGGGTAGTAAGACGCGGTGCTAGTAATAATAATATTAACTCGAATGTCACCAAGTGATTAAGCAACTAATTAGTTTGATTGGGCCAAAAGTGCACACAAAAAATGTTCACGTTTAATACATGATTGTGCAGGAAAGACTAGGCCTAACATGTATACGTTTATTAACAACCGGTAACTACTACACCAGTCTGCAATACTTATTTAAGGTTTCTAAACAGAGTGTTTATATATAGGAAAAAACTCAATAGACCCGATTCACACCCCGACCTCCTCCCCATCTTGAGTACGCCAGTCTAACACGAGATTGGCGCGTTAGACCACTACGCCACTGAAGCGGGCTGGGACATATTTACCCACAAAATCTATCTGGGGTGACAGTCTATTCTTTGTTCACCCCTATCTCCCCAGAGGCAGTTTCAAACTTATTTTAAGTGTACAACAAACTTTCTAAGAAAAAGTATTACCATCGTTGTACAGTCTATAACATGCGAAAAATGATATAACTGTAAATATTGTTTTAATATACTTTCTAGGTTTTAAAGATTAAATCAATTTTTATTTATTTCCCTCGACCTATTATAAAAAGAATTCGCAGTTAATATTTAATATGTAAACTACCATCCTCATTTAATAAGTCAATTACCCGCCTCGGTGGTGTAATTAGCTAACGCGCTAGTTTCGTGTTGAACGAGGCTGCCGAGGACAGGGCAATTGAGGCTTAAATCTCGATCAGGTGAACTGAGGTTGGTTTTCTATAACTGGTTTTCCACTCTCCCTCCACACAAATGGGGGTTCACTTCCTTTAAATTCAACCTTCCCAATTCCTAACCCATTAGAGTAATTAGTACCGAAGAACGGTTAGAAAGACGCGAAACTAAATAATAAAAAGTGTGTAAATTACAAAAATAAAAATTCAAACAAAATTTCAAAGTGTAGTAAATAAAATGTACAACGTGCAACTGCTCAGCTAATATTTCAAGCGCGTGGGACGGAAGAATAATTAGTAATAAAAGATAATTTAAAGTTTCAAGTGGTTCGGCTCGACTCGCAGCGCCTTCCAGTGAGCTTTGAGCCGAGCCTCGTAACATCCTTTGATGTTCGTCAAAATACCGACATTGACTGGGTTGCTACGAGCATTCCAACGAACCCATTTATACAATGTTAACAACAAGGCTCGGCTTGGGGCTCGGCTCGCTAATCTGGACGCTGCTTTATAATTATACATCGTAGTGAAGAGTGTTTTGACATGAATCAGTTTATTTATGAAATAATCGTGGCCACGTGGCCTATTTTCCCTGGTGTCATCTCTGGTGTCTCGTCTGCTTGGTGCCCGGTGGAGCCAACAAAGCTTCCACGTGTAAAAGGAGGAACTCAGAGGAAAAACGTCCTTAAACTACTTAAAGAGTTTTTGGTGGGTTGGAAGGGCGGGGGGGATAGGGGGCCTTTCAATATTTTCTTGCGTTTTCTTACAAGGGAAGGAGGGGGATGGGTTTAGAATCAATCTTAAATAAGGTTTTTTAATCAATGTTTATGTTGAGACAAACTCTAAAAGAAAAGGGAATTTTTCAGAAAAAATATATATTAAATTATAAGATTGTACTTATATTCCATTTACTTACTGTAGTAAAATTTTATTTAACTCACCTTATTACTAATCCTTATGTTTTAAAATAAATAAACGATCAAAATAATACAATTTATTATTTCGTAAAAAATTATCTAAGATAGAGAAGAGGGAGGGAAAATCTTATAATCCCTTACGTGAGAGAAAAGATCTGACCTACTTTTAAGGACGGGCCTTAGCATGTATTCTTCTTCTTCACACGAAGAAAACTATAGTATAATTTTGGTAGGAAGAACAGTAGATGTTAGTTACTAAAGTTACAAAAACAATTTTAATATATCCATACATCAAGTCACTTTTGATAGATATCATCAATACCTGTAAAATAACACCAATAGTATAGAAAAATGTTGGCAATGTTGGTTGCAAAGGAATGTGTTTGAATTTTCTTTACGGTTCTTCCAACCATACTCAGGGTATAGTTACCTAAAACAGTTTGTTTTATTGAATCTACTCCACTGCGTCCCCAGAGCTTGGTAGTCATTCCCAAGACTCATAAATCGCCTGGGCAAACACAAACAAACTCAAACCTGTCCCACAAAAGGCTGGACCACACAGGGAACTATATTCATTTCCTTGTGGTGACTAATGTCAGCCTAAGTTATTGTTTCTACGTTCTTGACTCATTAGACGTATAAACACTGTACAGAAGTGGTCGTAGAAACTTCTGGTTCATTATTGCTTGGGTTATTTATTAAGATATCAGGTCGTGTCCCTAATTTAGTTTATTTTAAAGGTTTTGTTTTTTCAAACACGCGATATTTTTAGCAGGCTCAGTAATGTGGTACTTGTTTTTTTTAATCACCACGTCTTACTATATGTTCAGGTTATACGCTTATATGATAGTCACTCTAACGGGATAGGGATGAGGAAGAAAACATTTTAGAGGTATTCTACCCGCATTTGCGTGGAAAGAAAGTGGAAAACCATTTAGGAAAAACCATCCTCACTAGAACCGGCTGGGATTTGAAGCCCGATCTTTTCGTCTTCAACAGGCTAGTCTGACACACGAATGATGCCTTAGAACATTCGACCTAGAAGTGGGTGATCATTTAGACTATTTATCGTACACTACACTGAACCAGAAATTAGTTTCCAACTTGTACAGTACGTCTTGGGATTCAAACCAGAGACTTTCTACTGGCACATCGGTGTAAAACAATTAGCCACCCAGTTCACTGGTCAAACGGTTTGAGGCGTCACTGTCATGTTAACCTGACCTGATGAGGAGGCGTTGATCGGGGTTTGAATCCCGGTAGAATTTACTAAGGATGAGTGGTTTTCTCTAAATAGATGATGGTGATAGTGAGTATGAGACTGTGAAACCAGAAGAAACCCTTAAATATAGCTTAAGCCTAGTTAATCAAACCCTGGTGACCGTTGGGGTAACTCCCCTATCGGTAAAAATAGCCAAGTTACCCTCCGGGAATTTAACCCGGAACCTATAGGCTCGTAGCTATGTGCACTGACCACTACACCACGGGGACGTTTAACCTTATGGAAGATCACTTAGTATCGTTGAGTTTAGTTCACTGTAGTCTAGTTTAGTTAATATAAAATGATAATCAGAACCAGAGAGATAAATAACATATTAGCGAACGCTGTATCAACGTTGAGCTTAAGTCTAGTTTTGTACAGTAGCCCGATGGCTTCTTTGGTGCTGACTGACAGCTCACATCTGAGAGCTGACGGCTTTGAAAAGTTACCAGACCAAATTATGTATCCCTACGCCGAACCAAATGATCTGCAAAAACATGTGTTTAGCAGCTGTAACTTCTGACAGTCAAAATTTAGGTATATACCTAAATGTTTACTGTCAGAAGTCAGCTGCGAGCTGTCAGTCAGCACCAAAGAATCAACGGGGCTACTGTACTTGAGCGTACGGATCTGTTGGGTCAGCAGTAGATGTGACTAACACAACACGGCTGCTTCCCGACTGAGACATGGGTGACATTCTCACTAAGTGATTAATTATCATCTCCCGTTTTATCTACTTCTGTAGTGTAATGTAACTTTCAAGATAACCCACTTCAGTGGGTAAATTGGTCTAAGACTATAAGGCGTCATTATCGCAATAAACTAGACTTCCGATGACAAGGAGAGCACGGTTCGAATCCCTTTCGAGTGTACTGAGGGCTGTTCTTTCTAAATTATTTTCCACACTCTCTCTTCACACAAGTGCGGGTACACTTCCTCTAAATTTAACCTTTCTCGTCCTTAACCCATTAGTTAAATTAGTGTATAGGAGTATAACCCGAACAGGTAGAATGAGGCGGTGATAAAAAAAACTTTCAATAGCCACGTCTGTAACCTAGTAAGACTATAAAATTTATTATCATTTAATATGTAGGTTGCCTGCACTGGTAGCCACGTGGTCTAAATGTCAAACTTATTTAGTCTAATTTACCGGTGAATAGAAGATCAAGGTTCAAATCCCGTATCTAAGTACTGAAGGCGTTTTAATCTCAATTGTTTCCCACTCTCCCTCCACGCAATGTGCGGGCACATTTCCTCGAAAGTTTACGTTACTCATCCCTTTCTTATTAATGTGTCTGTACAACTCAAAACGTGGCGAAAAAAAAAAGTAAGTGAGATGGAGGACCATTGCTTTTGTTTTGTAGGTAATTTTGACATAACTAGGCCTACTCTTTCTTTTATTTTTGTAGGTAATTTTGACATTACTAGGCCTACTCGCTCCTTTCATTTTGAACATCTATAGCAGATTTTTTTTTCCACCGTGTCTTGCTACCTGTTGTAGCTAAACGACACTCATAGCTATGATTATTATTCTAATGGGATTGGGATGAGGAAGGAAGCATTTTAGAGGTAATCTACCCGCATTTGCGTGGAAGGAGGGTGGTAAGCCATCTAGGAAAAATCACCTTCGGTAGACCCAACCAGGATTAAAACCCCGCTCTCCCCGTCATCAGAAATCCAGTCTAACACGAGAGAAACGCCTTATACCGGGGCAGATTGTTTTAAACCTTATACTCGCATAGGAAGACACCTTAACAAGACGTAACGTTCGTATAGTCTTGTAATCTTGTTACACGATAGTAAGGATGTCGGTGTTCGAATACCGACAGGGTGAATTGAGGATGATATGTTTTCTTAAATTTCCTTCTCTCCTTCCACGCAAATACAGGTACGTTTTCTCTAGGTTCACCTTCCTCACCCTACCCCATTTTATCCCTCCAAGAGTGTAAACATGTGGGTATTCCGGCTAGTTAGTAAAACGCGGTGCACGTAAAGAAAAAATCAATAAAGCTTCAGTCGGAATCAAACCAAAGTCTCCTAGACTTGTGGGGAATTGCCCTAATCTCCGAGTCATTCGGGTGCTTGGCAGGGGATGGATGTGCACCTTGCTATTTGCCTGCGAGAAAAAAGAGTCCTCCTATAATTTTGTTTACCATAGGCCTACGTGCAGTGACGTGTTGAGCGGTGTGGCATGTGGTTCATTCTAATAAAAAAAAAAACTTGTAGATCGTCCTTGACTGGAGAGCGGGTGTTAGAATAGCATCACAAGAGTCGAGGAATGGTTGGAGGGGATGGCGGGGGGCATTCCTCACGGCGATAACAAGGACGAAAATAACAAGGAAAATATCGGTCATCGCCAGCGTTGCCAAATGTACGATCTGGGTACTACTTGTACTATAATTTCAGCGCCAATATTGGGATATTTCCTAAAAAGTAATATCCTGGTGCTCTGGTAGAAATCAACAATAATTCACTATATTATTAATATATCATTAAAATAGGTAGAGTGATCAATATTGCGGACCCAAAAGCTAGTACATGGTATACTCACTTCTTCACTACACGCCTGTTTGGATATTTTTTATATAATAAATAGTTCTATAATTCTAGAACCGAACTAGTATCTTGATGGACAAAATACGATCTATTTGATTATTTGCATATGGTGCTGAAGAAGACAAGAGAAGATAATGTGGACAGAAAGGGTGACAAAGAAATAACTCATTTGAAGAACGGAAAAGAAGACAAGAGAAGATAATGTGGACAGAAAGGGTGACAAATAAATGACTAATTTGAAGAGTGGAAGAGAAGAGAAGCATTTTGGAGGTGATACTTCGGTGCAAAGCAAAATGGACCGGGCACATCCTTAGGAGGAACTGTCTTCTGCACGACGTCATAGAAGGAAAGGTTGAGGGATAGAAGAACTTAGGAAGGAGGAGGATTCAAATATTGGATAACACGAAGGGAAAAAGTAAATTCTGGGAGCTCAAAGAGGAAGCAGCGGTGGTCTAAGTTTACTGACAAAAGTCATGGACCTGACGTTAGAATATCACTAGAGAATTGGCAACCCTGGTTATCGCAGACTTGACCACTTGCCCTCCCACAGCCAATATACACGCAATGGAGCTGCGGTGGCGTGCTTGCGGAATATAAACATTACGCACCTTGCAGTATCAATATCATTTCAACACGCACTCAATGCAATGGCGCACCTAGACATCTATTTTGGGGATAGAGGATGTATAGGCCTACAATCTACAAATGCTTTTATTTTTTGTACTCTACGCTGTAATTTATTTACGTGGACCATGTATTACTACCCCTCGGTGCTAGTCGCATATTTACACTAAAGGGATAGTAGAAATTAGGAAGGTAAATATAGCCTAGAACCACTCGCATTTGCGTGGAGAGTGGATAACTATTTAGGAAAAAAACACTCTCGGTAAAGCCGACTGGGATTAGAACCCTGATCTCATCATTGTCAGCCCAGTATATTGTGAGAGGGACGTTTTGGGTCAGGGGTCGCGGCAATTTTCAGTCGATCGCGTAAAAAATAACTACAGCGTCATTAAAATTGTATATTTCTTTGAGTCTTTTAAATTAGCGATGATAGCAATTACTTTCAAATAATATTTGAGTGTGACTTAAATAACCTTGATCGATCATAATTGGGAATGTTATAAGAAAATTAAATAATTTTCATATGTAAAATTTTATTTTATTCTATATTTTATTTCCTATACAAGTGAAAATAAAAGTATTTGAGAAAACGATTGAATTTAAAGAATAAATGTAGAATGTATATGGAGAGATCATTCTTTAGTACAATTAATTGTACTTGACTAGCGAAGCTTGGGAGACTGAAATTATTTTTAGTATCGATACAGACAGCCGCATCCGATATCATTCGTTTTTTTTAAACACTTGATTTTCGTGTCCAGGTATTTTTTTAACATCTGTGAATAAACTCTACAAAAAAAAATCAAGCAAAAGTAGAGTGTAAAAACAATGGGAAATTGCAGGAATTTTGATAAGATCATAGGTAAGTCGATCGAGGCACAAAACGACTGCCGCCTCTGCTTTATACCTTGCGACCACTGAAGAGGTTGGCTGTATAGTTATAGTCTACCCATTTATTTAGCACCGCGTCTTAATACCCGTCCGGTTTATACGCTTAAGTACTAATTACGCTAATGGGTTAGGAATAGGGAAGGTTGAATTTAAAGGAGGTGAACTCGCATTTGCAAGGAGGAAGGGGAGAAAACCATTTAGGAATAGCCACCCCCAGTTCACCCGAGTGAGATTCGAACCTCAATCTCTTCGTCCTCAGCAATCTAGTTGAACACGAAATTAGCGCGTTAGCAAACTACGCCACCGAGGCGGGTGTCTTACTATTCTAAATTATTATTATTATTATTTTTATTATTATTATTATTAGCACCACGTCTTACTACCCGTTAGGGTTATACGCACTTACGCTAATGTGTAATGGTAGGGTGATTGTGAGATGAAATGGAGGACCTACAGTTTAACGTGGGATCCGAACCACGGTGGTGGCCTGGCAGTCCCCACATTCACAAGATGTCTTGTCAGAGGTGAAGGAAGGGTTTGGTAATCAGATAAATCTGTGCCGGGACCGAGGATTGAACCCCGGACAACCATCACAGAAGTCCGACCCCTTACCCCTAGACCACCAGATCACCCTATTCTCAATTGAGTACGGGCGTGAATGGGGGTCACAAGAGTATGGGCGCAACATACCAGACAACAGCAAGATGGGTTCTTGATTGCGTCTTTATTGAGTAGGAAGAGGAAGGAGCTATCTCCGAGTGCCTGCGTGGGACAGACAAGTTTCATTGGCTCTCACCTGACTACGTCACTTCCCCTCCCTCTCCTATCAGCCGGCCCACACAACAGGTGACTGGGAAACAGAAGAAACATCCGTGGACTTGTAGCAACAAGGGGAAAATGGCTGCTCATTTTATTCTTGGTCGTTTTCATTATATCAAGGTGGTCTTTATCTTCATTCACGGTAGGAGTTTACCTCTGAAAGGTCTTTTTTCTTACCAATATCCTACTATATAATAGAGTTCCGGTAGGGAAAAAAGTCCTTTCACAGGTAAACTCCTACCGTGAACGAACTTTAGCTACAGTAGCCCCATGGCGTCTTTGGTGCTGACTGACAGCTGACAGATTGACAGTTGACTTCTGACAGTCAACATTTAGGTATATACCTAAATTTTGACTGTCAAAAGTGACCGCTGCTAAACACATGTTTTTGAAAATCATATGGTTCGGCGTAGGGATACATAATTTGGGTCTGGTAACTTTTCAAAGCTTTTAGCTGTCATGGGTGACCTGGTGGTCTAGGGGTAAGGTGTCAGACTTCTGTGCTGAGTGTCCGGGGTTCAAACCTCGGTCCCGGCATAGATTTATCTGATTTCCAAACCCTTCCTTCACCTCTGACAAGACGTGTATTAATCACAACTTGTGAATGTGGGGAATGCCAGGCCTCCACCGTGGTTCGGATTCCACGTTAAACTGTAGGTCCTCCATTTCATCTCACAATCACCTTACCATTACACATTAGCGTAAGTGCGTATAACCCGAACGGGTAGTAAGACGCGGTGCTAATAATAATAATAATAATATTTTTAGCTGTCAGCTGTCAGTCAGCACCAAAGAAGGCATGGGACTACTGTAGTTTAATAAAATACCGGCAGATATCGTGTATCTTTGACAATCCATCAAATATCTTTATTTTATCACACATAATTTTATATTACGAAATAGACGCTAGGTTTATAGCAAAGAAAATGGAGAAATCTGAAAGAATAACCTCGAAATACGAAGCAGTTACACACATTTTTACAGTACTACCGAGGGAACACATACGCGTATGTAGAAACTTCATGGTGTGAGCCCGCTATACCGACTGAGCGGCCGCCACCGTTAGTGATGATAGTGTCAACATTTGTGTATTGAGGGCGTCATGTGTTCAGCATAACGCGCCCTCCGGGCACTGATATTAATTTTATTATACGGAGCTGCTACTTATTTATTCAAATAGTTCCTCATTTGTCCTCACGGGGCTGAGTTTGAACACGTTCCAGACCGACTGCTTCACAGATACATTTTGGAAGCACTGGGGATCGAAACCAGGACCTCTAGATCTGTGTTGCCAGGAACTTTGATCACTAGACCACAGAGTTGGGCACGTGTGTAAAGTTTTGTGGATTTGTGATGTGAAAACTTGGTTTTGTGGTTTTCTTACTATTAGTACCGCGTCTTACTACCCGTTCGGGTTATACTCACTTACGCTAATGTGTAACGGTAGGGTGAGTGTGAGATGAAATGAAGGAACAACAGTTTAACGTGGAATCCAAACCACGGTGGAGGCCTGGCATTCCCCACATTCACAAGATGTCTTGTCAGAGGTGAAGGAAGGGATTTGGCAATCAGAAAAATCTGTGCTGGGACCTAGGATTGAACCACGGACCACTAACACAGAAGTCTGACACCTTACCCCTAGACCGCCAGGTCACCCAGGTTTTGTGGTTTTGGTTATATGTAAGTTAGCTGTAGTTATTATTTATGCATTTAAAACAAGAGATATTGTTACATTAATGTTGGAATATAAATGGGTGGGTATGAGAAGGGATAATAAGATCGAATGCCTTTCCATTCATCTAAATGGTTGCCCTTTGTTCGAATCTAGCTAAGGGGCCGTCCCTAAATTACGTAAGGGGAGGGGAGGTAGTATTTCTTACGTTTCCTTATGAAAAGGGGTGGGGGTGGAGGCCAAAATCCATCTTACGTAAGGTGTTATTTTAATCAATGTTAACGGTAAGACAAAATCTAAAAAAAAAATTTGTCAAACAATCCTGAAATTTTCATTTTCATTCATATACTAACCCTATTTTAACCACTAGTATTTCATTGTTTTATGGAAATATAAGTTATTTAACTCGCTTTACTACCATTTCTTATGTCTAAAAATAGCTAAACGCTTAAAATAATCTATACGCATAATATATATATATATATATATGCGTAAAATCTTATAATCCCTTACTAAGGGGGGAGCGGAGGGGGTCAAAAATCACGAAGGAAAAAAAACCCTGACGTTATATAAAGATGGCCCTTAAGCGCAGCGATTCTTAGCCGGGGGGCCGTGAAACTTTTTTGAGGGACCCCGAAACAATAATTTAAAATGTTATTCACTTATTACGGAAGGCAATTATCTTAAATTTTACGTTTTGGAAGGAATAACTCGATGATCGCAAGCATGTTAATACAGTAGACTCTCAATTTTCCGGGGTAATGCAGTGCAGTGGAAGCACGGATGATAGAAAGCACTGATAGTACATATAATCCCCATCTGTTTACCATCGCCATTAAAAATTTGCTGCCCTTTGTTTCTAATTATTTATGTGAAAAAGGATTTTACAAAATGGTAAGTATTAAAACGAACAGTGAAATCGACTCCTGCATGCGAATAGCATTAAGTAATATAATTGAAACAATGCTAGACAAATTAGTGGAAAGTGTTCAACAGCAGAGGTCCAATTAATTACATTTAGGTAAGTTAATTTCTGTTTTTTTATTTGTTATTGTAATCAGTAAATAAAGCCACTATTTTAGAATAAATCTTAGTGACTGATATGTTAATAAAAACTAGAGGGCTGCAAAAATATTTTAAGAATTTAAGGATAAAGTGTGAACTTTAAAAACTGTCATTGCTCATTCTACTAGAAAAGAATACTGTTCAGTGCTGTGTCGAGGAGTATTTGTCAATGTAAGCAGGGTTTGATAAAACTGTAAGTTACCTGTGATATGTTACATAGACTCTAGTATTAAGACACATGGACAATATATTTTAATTGATACCCACCTCGTTGGGGTAGTTAACTAACGCGCTAGTTTCGTGTTGAGCTAGACTGCCGAGGACGGGGAGATCGAGGTTTGAATCTCGATCGGGGGAATTGGGGTGAGGTTTTGCCCAAATGGTTTTCCACTCTCCCTCCATGCAAATGCGGATTCACTTCCTCTATATTCAATCTTCCCAATGTCTAACCCATTAGAGTAATTAGTGCTTAAGCGTATACCACGAACGGGTAGTAAAACACGGTGCTAAGTATTATTATTATTTTAGTTGATACCTGACCAATTAATTTTCTGCTGATTGTTGAGAACCAATCACAAGTGTATTTAAAACAAACTCTGCATGCTCTGACGACACCACAGGCAACACCACTAAAACTGTGAATTTATTGAAGATATACATCGTATTTCTTAATTGATGTACGAAACCCAGAGAGTTAAGTACGGGAATTCAAAAGAAGTGGATTGATGTAAGCAACCTGTTGGCGGAAATCTTTCCTTCCCTTTCCAAAAGTGTGAGAGAAGCCACAGGGGCAGGTCGGCAACATGCGTTAGTGATAACATCGAAAACATCATAAGCTTGTTACATGTGTAATGAACAAGGAATGTTAGACTGAAAGTCTGAATCACATGCACACAAAACATTTATTTACAGCAGGACATGAGGATTACCATAGTTCGAAATTGTATCCAGAACATTAAACGCAACTATTTCAACGGCAAACCACGGTCGCCTGAATCCGTTCGAAAACTCCTAGCACCTTCTCATCACGAGACGCTAGAAATAACACGCGCTACCAAATCTTCTGCGATGAACACAGCACATGCCCTAACCTTGTAACATGACCTCTCTTTGTAGACATCGCTTCATCCTAAACGCATGGTTTATTTTTCTTATCTTATCTTTCTTTTTTTGAACTTCAGGAATATTTGGTTTATAGACTATTATTAAGAAACATTTGCTTCGGGGGTCGCAAGTTCCAACGCGCTACTCTCGCAATAGATTAGACCACCGATGACAGGGAGATTGGGGTTCGATTAAGGTGCAATGAGGGAGGGTTTTTTCTAACTGGTTTTCCAATCACTCTCCACACAAATACGGGTGCAATCCCTATAAATTCGACCTACCTTATCCCTAATACATTATAGTAATTAGTACATAGGCGTATAACCCGAAGGGTTAGTAAGACGCGTTGCTAAAAAAAAACTAGTAAAACAAATGAATGTGAGCCTTTGTAGACCCGATATGATCATAAATCATACTTCAATTTCTTATGATCAATAAGTTGATTAAAATAATTTTAAGGTTGGCCCAATATTTGTCTCTCCACCTACCTCCGCGCTTACTAATTACCCCTCCCCCTTTTATAACCTACTCATCTCTTAACACACTATAATATGAAGTACAATAGGCTATAGGTGCCACCTCTATTATTTAAACCCTCCACGGCAAATCACCACTGTGGAAAATTTTCATATTTATTGTTCACTAGGATACCATTTGCATTCGCCTGTGCTACGACTATTGTCGGTTTTCTAGCAAATCATCTTAAAGTTTGCATTACAGGTCATTGTTTTATATCGCAAACATGAGTGTTTCTGGAATACAACACAAGGTGATAATAAGAGTAGTTTAAAACAACTAGAAGCCTGAAATTAAATTAATGAAACATTCAAGTGTGCTCCATCTGGAGTGAAAAAGAAAGGTGAATTCTGGTTGAGTTCATTCTGACGAGAACGTCAAAAACAAGACAACTTCTTCACTGATTATTATTATATGATGAACTAGTGATTACAATTAGATCTTCATCGGATATAAAGGAAAAAAACAATCTTCTATTTCATTCAATAGAGCAAATTTTCAAAAGTAGTACCAAAGCTTACCAACTAGACCAACACTGAGAATGATCGAACACCGCTGAAATCATTCATTTCGCTAAATGTGTACGGCAAGGCGAATTTTGAAAAGAACGTTGAACAAAATCGATCGAATACATTTGCCCTCGTTTGCGTATTGGGTACCCGCGCAGGTGCTCCACCCGACTCTCGGTTTTTTCGCAAATCTCTTTGCCCCGTGACCATCGGGCGTATTTTGATTTATACTTTTATCGGCCGGCGACTGATTGAGCCAAGCTTTGTAATTTAATGCTCGCCGCAAGCATTACATTACAAAGCTCGTCTCAAGTCATTAGTGGCCTGATCAGCTCCTAGTAGAGATGGTAGACGGAAAATTTTCCTTGTATTTTTTTTCAGGAAAATTTTTCAATGCGGAAAATGTTCAATCGTTATTTTGTAAAATAATTTAAACTGTATTAAATGGCACTTTAATGTAATCGAGATATGGATAACCCAAATGTCAACGTTTATACTTAAGATTAATTTCTCCTAACGAACTCCGGTGGCCGCATGGTCTAACGCGCTACTCTCGCAATAGAATAGACTGCCGATGACAGGGAGATTGGTGTTTGATACCAGTCGGCTGCACTGAGAGTGGTTTTTCCTAAATAGTTTTCCACTCTCACGGGGGCAATTTATCTAAATCCAACCTTCCTTATCCTTAACACATAAGGGTAATCAGTACATAGGTGTAAAACCCGAAAGGATAGTAAGACGCGTTGCTAAAAAAAAGTAGTAAAGAAACAAATGAATGTAGGCCTTTGTAGACACATTATGTTCATAACTCATACTCCAATTTTTTTATCATCAATAAGTTAATTAAAAAAATGTTAAGTTTGGTATGACATTTGTCTCCCTCTCCCCTATTCTCCTTGCTTCCTAGCTACCCCTCCCCCCTTCTCTAGCCCCGTCCCCCTTTATGATAGCCCACTCGTCTCTTCACACACTCAGGCCCGTATGCAAGGACGATGTTGAGCACGGCCAAAGTATAGGCTGAGCACTAGCAGAGCATGAGGCCTGTCTTGAAGACAGGTGTCTCGGTCGTCTATGCGCGCAGCGCCATGTTGTGGACATATCCTCTGAGCACGGCCAAAGTATAGGCTGAGCACTAGCAGAGCATGAGGCCTGTCGTGAAAACAGCTGTCTCGATCGTTTATGCGCGCAGCGCCATGTTGTGGACATATCCTCTGAGCACGGCCAGAGTACAGGCTGAGCACTAGCAGAGCATGAGGCCTGTCGTGAAAACAGCTGTCTCGGTCGTCTATGCGCGTCGTGTTGTGGAAATATACTCTGAGTACGGGCAGAGTATAGCCTGAGCAAGCCCGGGACCAGACTTTGGCGAGACTCAAGATATTGCGTCATAGATCGTACTAGCACGAGGCTCGTACTCTGGCTGTACTCTGCCTGTACTCTGGCCGTGCTCAGCATCGTCCTTGCATACGGGCCATATATATTTTGAAGAAGGGACCTATAATAGGTATAATAGGCTATGGGTGCCACTTCTACAATTTAACCCCTCCACTTCGAGCCGCCACTGCGGAAAAATTTCCTATTAAAATTTCCCGGAAAATTTTCACCTCTAACTCCGAGCGCACTCCGAAAGAATACCAGGCATTATCTATCAAAAGTGAGTACAGCAAATCACACGACTTTACGTATAAACATTTGAATGATGCTGGTTTCAAACTATCTAAAAAAGGGTTCCTTTCTGTCTAAATCGGACTGTAGGTACAGCAGCTTATTTTTGTACCCTAGCTGGATTCCCCTTTGTATTCCAGATTGAGAGAGAGATTTCATTGTAATGAGAGCGTAATTGACACAGAGGTGGGAAGGGGGTGGAGGTGAGGTTGACAGTTGAACTGACGGGTCACGCGTCTGGTGTAGAGGGGTAATTGGGGGGGGGGGGGGNATGGGAGAAATTTTACTTCCAAGTAAAACTACAAGTATAGATACAAAATTGAAAATTAAATTTCTAATAAAAAAAAAATCGTAAATGTTTTCCAATATTTTAAAATGGGAGTGCAATATAGCTATCTCAAGTTTTAAGATTTTCACTTAATTTGAATCTATTTCAAGGACCTTAATTCCAAACACGTTATCAAAATAAGCTTAGGGTATAGGTCCAATTTCAGAGAGAGAGCCTTATCAAACAGCTATAAAGGTTAATAGATCTATTTCACGTTGTTATACATCAGATCATGCTATCTGCAGCAGTCACTTTAGATCTATAAATATTATATTATTATTATTATTATTATTATTATTAGTAGTAGTAGTAGTAGTAGTAGTAGTAGTACCGCGTCTTATTACCCATTCGGGTTTTATACACTTACGCTAATGTGTAATGGTAGGGTGATTGTGAGATGAAATGGAGGACCTACAGTTTAACGTGGAATCCGAACCACGATAGAGGCCTGGCATTCCACACATTCACAGGTTGTGATTAATACATGTCTTGTCAGAGGTGAAGGAAGGGTTTGGTAATCATATAAATCTGTACCGGGACCGAGGATTGAAACCCGGACCCCAGCACAGAATTCTGACACCTTACCCCTCGACCGCCAGCTCACCATCTATATTATTAATACTTATAAAATAAAACTAATCAAATTGTTAAATACCAGCAACGTTGACCGTAATAAATATGTTTGTATTTTATAAAAGGCTCTTCCTATGAGAATTGAACTGTACTTTAAGTATTTTTTTAAAGTTTTATGCTTTCTAAGATGTGCCACTGTACAGCACATTGGCTACTTAAATGTAGAAAGTATAATAAATAACCTCTTAGCCGACACGGAAGAGCACAACCTTTTTTTCCGCATATCACCAAACAACCCCGTCTGTTCTCGTGGAAATATTTGGCGGTGACCCGGTGCTTCTATTCTTATTCCTTTTAAAATGAAAAATAACAGGCGACAGTTATTTTATTGCTTCATATATTTCTTGTTAAATAGTTTCACTGTGCATGATTTTCAATCGATGTGTACACTAGATGCGGTGGTGTTTCTATCACCATGTAAGGTCGATTGGTAGCTCTTTACTTAGAAGAAAGATTTTGTATGAGGTCATATATTACTGGTGACCTGGTGGTCTAGGGGTAAGGTGTCAGACTACTGTGCTGGCGGCCGGGGTTCAATCCTCGGTCCCGGCACAGATTTATCTGATTACCAAACCCTTCCTTCACCTCTGACAAGACATCTTGTGAATGTGGGGAATGCCAGGCCTCCACCGTGGTTCGGATTCCACGTTAAACTGTAGGTCCTTCATTTCATCTCACAACACCCTACCATTACACATTAGCGTAAGTGCGTATAACCCGAACGGGTAGTAAGACGCGGTGCTAATAATAATAATAATAACATATATTACTGAATAATTAATCATAATCTGCTGATGACAGGGAGGTTGAAGTTCGAATCCTGGTCGTGTGTACTGAGGTTGGTTTTCCCTAAATGACTTTCTACTTTCCCTCCACGAAAATGTGGATACAATTCCTCTACATTCCAGTTTACTTATCCCTCTGGCTCATTAGAGTAATTATTACATATGCGTACAACCTTAGCAGGTAGTAAGAAGCGATGCTAAGAAAAAATTAATCATGATATTTAGGCAAATCATAAAACTTCACGAAATTCAGTTTGAAGTCAAGATACGATAGCCCACGTAAAAAAATCATTATGTTCTATTTTCTCAGCGTGTTTTACAGTTATTGCAGTGAAACAATAATAATGGCTTTAAAATTGGTTATCATATTCATTATACCAATAAATAATATATTCTATTATTTGAATGCAAGAAAAGTGGACTCGGTGAAATTTCTGCTCAAAAGGAATGTTGTGAAATTTGGGCTTTCCCAAAATACCTTGAAGACCGTGGTCAAATAGCGCACCTGATTATAACTCACCACTGAGAGCAATTCCCCCAATTTCCAAACTCACCTCTTCGCCACCAACTATTTGTTTCATTTCATTTCTGCTGTGACTTTTGTAGGGTGCACTGTGGAGTTTCTTATAACGACCAAGGGCTAACCTAACCTAACCTGACCGGAACACCCGATATATTAAAACGCTAACTTGTAAATACCTTTGATCAAATGGAAGCTTTGAGCGGATATTTCCCCTCCAGCATTTACTAATGTTTTGTTGGGAGGGTCTAATTTTTCTTGGATGTATTAGCGGATATTTCGCTGAGCGGAACCTTTGCGACACCTATTATTTGTAATTTTTTTTTGATCTGTCCACAGCTTAGGTTATTAAGGTAAAACATCCTCGTCGAACCTCACATCTACATAGTTCGATAGTAAATTGTTGGTGACCTGGCGGTCTAGGGGTAAGGTGTCAGACTTCTGTGATGGTGGCCGGGGTTCAATTCTCGGTCGCAGCACAGATTTATCTGATTACCAAACCCTTCCTTCACCTCTGACAAGAAATCTTGTGAATATGGGGAATGCCAGGCCTCCACCATGGTTCGGATTCCACGTTAAACTGTAGGTCCTCCATTTCATCTCACAATCACCCTACCATTACACATTAGCGTAAGTGCGTATAACCCGAACGGGTAGTAAGACGAGGTGCTAATAATAATAATAATAATAATAATAGTAAATTGTTATGTTTTAGATTAAATCGTTGATGAATTTGGACAACCAATGGGATGAGGGAGTAAGAGTAATATAATATATAGAAAATCCGAAGAGGGAAATGTCAAAAGGAGATATTTTTTTTAGCACTTCGTCTTACTACTAGCTCGGGTAATAGGCTTATGTACTTATTACGTTAATGGTTTTAAGGATGAAGAAGGTTATATTAATAGGGAGTGTAACCACATTTGCGTGTAGGGAGAGTGGAAAGCCATTTTGGGAAAATCAGCCTAAGTACTCCCAACAGAGATTCAACTCAAGCCTTGGTATACCTGTCATTAGCAATCTAGTCTATTGCAAGAGTAGCGCCTTAGACCATGTGGCTATCGAAGTGGGTAACAAGAATCTTAGCATAGGTAAACTATTCGTTGCCGAACCATTTTATTAGGGAAAGATATCGCTCATGTTTGGCGAGTTTTCCCTTTAGTTTGTTTCCTAATATAGGACTATCTATCTCTTTATTATATCTTTCTCATTCCTTCTCTACATTACTATACTATATTAGTGTATATATCTGCCTTTAACAGACGGGTAGTAAGACGCGGAGCAAGGGGGAAACAATGAGAAAACTTGAGTAGTGTGTTATAAACTATAAATACCATAAAGACCTGAAAAAAAAGTGTATCCTAGGCTCATATACTATGATAAAAATGTCCAACCTTAGCTTAAGAAAATATAAGACATCTGTGAAAAATTTATAGAACACCTTCAACAAGCTTCTTTTTCTATCCCTCCAATGCACACACGTGCTCACACACACACACACACACACACACACACACACACACCTGAAGATATTGTCTACACAGTACACTTACAATGTAGCCTACTATTGTATAGAAATTTACCAAATTAAATTATGCAAGTAAAACAAACTACGGTCATTCTTCTCCCCATGTAGCAGATGTGTTTGAACTGTCTCTCCTACCTTTGATCGAAATTTTCCGCGGTGGCGATGGGGGGCAAAGCGACAAAGTTTATTTTTAATAACTATAGTATGTCCCTATGATGAAAGAATTAAGATTTGTACACAGTGCTTATCTGTGAAGCCATTCTCAAATCATCAAAAACGGCCTTTTCAATGCAGTTTTTATCCAAATATTATTTAATATTTGAACAATATTCCGTATTAGGAACTTCTATTGACTCTTTTTATCTCCATTAATGTTCAATCAAAAATGATTCACGTGCAATAGTGTTAGTGTAGATTTACGATTTCTAGCAGATTGTATCTTAAGAGTTGATTGACATGTGATGCACGCTCTTAATTATTATTATTAGCACCGCGTCTTACTACCCGTTCGGGTTATACGCACTTACGCTAATGTGTAATGGTAGGGTGATTGTCAGATGAAATGGAGGACCTACAGTATAACGTGGAATCCGAACCACGATGGAGGCCTGGCATTCCCCACATTCACAAGATGTATTGTCAGAGGTGAAGGAAGGGTTTGGTAATCAGTTAAATCTGTGCCGGGACCGAGGATTGAACCCCGGCCGCCAGCACAGAAGTCTGACACCTTACCCCTAGACCGCCAGGTCACCTCTTAATTATTGTTTTAAATATTAAAACTAAAAAGTTAAAAGATAATAATGTATATTATAAGAATGGGACAATACTTATAGCTTGTAACTAATGGTATGTGTTTTCGAGGGTATTCTCTTTCTTGAAAATAAAAATATGAAATGAAGGTTATTTTTTCCGCCCAATTTCCAATATTTCTAGAGCATGTCGACCGAGATTTAAAAACGACCACCCACAGGTGCACGTGTGGGCTCAATTGCGATAGTTGTAACAATATATATATATATATACCCACGCTCTTGTAGCCGTTCTCTAAATGGACGTATATGGCCTTCAAGTATGTCGTGGCTTACAAATACTTTTTTATTTATGATGGGAGGGAATTTATTTAGCAACGGACGTGGGTTGAGTGCTTGTGTTATTTTGTTTGGTTGTTTCGTCACCAACGACGCCTTCTTTCTTTTATTATTATGGCAAGGACTTCGTGCCCTATGTTTATTTTTACTAGTGACACACACTTCCAGCTGCTAGAAGTGTTGGGTGCTCTTGAAACACAACCGCAGTCGAATTGACATAGAAGTGTTTCCCAAACTGGGGTGCTTGTACTTAGAGGGGCACGTGATGTATCACTGAGCTTTATCAAGCATATAATATTTTTTTTCTCTCCACATATTATAATAAATAAATCTGTGCAATTTTTCACTTGATTTCGTGGACCTTTTTAAGACTCTTTTCTTCTGTCATCACTTTGTTTAGTTTAACTCAACTGTTTATCACTACATTGTTTATTAAAATTTGGAACGACCGTTTGTTCTTTAAAAAATAACTGGCCCCGTAGTCAGTGCAATAGGTAACAAACCTAAGGGTACCGGGTTAAATTCCCGGATGGTACCTTCAACAATTTTTCCCTAAAGGGGAATTACCTCAATGGTCACAAGGGTTTTGTTAATTAGGCTTGAATTAGGTTTAAGTGTTTCCACACCCTCATGTTCACTATCACCATCATCTCATCACATCGGGACATGGAAAGGATGTGTGATTAGTACATTCAGCCGTCCCCTGGACATCGGTAATGAATAATTTTTCCACAAACTGGGCTACGTATGTTGTAGCCCAGACACGCGATATTATTAATTTACAAGATAAAAGTTATTATTATTATTATTAGCACCGCGTCTTACTACCCGTTCGGGTTATACGCACTTACGCTAATGTGTAATGGTAGGGTGATTGTGAGATGAAATGGAGGAGCTACAGTTTAACGTGGAATCCGAACCACGGTGGAGGCCTGGCATTCCTCACATCCACAAGATGTCTCTTCAGAGGTGAAGGAAGGGTTTGTTAATCAGATAAATCTATGCCGGGACCGAGGATTGAACCCCGGCCGCCAGCATAGAAGTCTGACACCTTACCCCTAGACCACCAGGTCAAAGATAGAAGGGATTTGGTTATATATATATATGTGTGTGTGTGTGTGTGTGTGAATTAAATGGAAGAAGTTGGCTATAGCTCCTAAGGGATACTTGACTGCCATAAAAACAAACATCCATTTAGAGAAAAGATCACTATTGATAGATCAGCTAACCAAAACTAACGTCTATCAAATATGGACCTCTGAGAAGCACGTGGCTTGCTTTAATAATACTTGGAAGTATAACAAGTTTATGTCTAAGTTTTAAGGTGATTGGCTCATTTCATTTGGTCCTGTAATGCAGAGTTATGAGAACAAACAGTTACCTTCAAGAATTCTTATTGTTTTGCAATTTTCTTTTCGGAAAAGGTTTGTTCAAGAGTAGAAGCATGTTGATTAAGTTATACTTTTCATACATACACATCCTCTATTATTTTAACAGTGTTCAAATATCGATAAAATTGACATTTTTCAATAGATAACTGCCGGTGTCATAACAAGAAAATGTAACAATTAAAAAAACATTGATACATTCATTATCTTAGACGAGGTGTTGAAAATATTAACATACAAATTTCACTCATTCTCGAGAAAACTGTTATCTCCAAACGTATGAATTTTCTTCAAGACCTGTCCGGTAATTAGCGCCATCTACAGTTTCCGTGATCCAGAGTTTTACTTGTATAGGCGCGACTGTCGGGTATAACTGAACAGGTGGATGATATAACTGTACAGTAATATCTTTCATTCTTTCTTTATAAACTTATTGTTGTAAGAAATTATGGCAGTGTCGTGGTAGCCACCGAGAATGCATAGAAGAGTTTGTAGAAATTTACAAAGGTGAACAATGTATGTGGAAAAATTAAATCAAAAGACTACCATGACTGGCCCCAAAAATGAAGCTGCATATTTTAAATTGGTGGAAAAATTAAAAGAGATCCATCCTGCCGACAACAAAGAAAGGGCTGTAAAGAAAATCAACAACAAACTGTGAGCTGAAGAAGATAAACTGTAATTGTTGTGGATGCGCTAACACATCCGGTATAACTGCACAGGTACGTGTGTAGGGGTCTTTATTAAAGTGATCCAACTATATACCCTTGGTTCAACAGACGTTTTTTCGAATGGAGATGAAAATAATGTCTTTTGAGAGTCCAAATCTACGTTAATATAATCTTATTCAGAGCCATGTTTCCTGCAGAAGTCCATTTTTAAGCCCGTAGAATATATATAGTGACTTTTGGTTACTGCTAATATTCCTTAGTATTATCAAAGGTTATTTTGATGATGGCATGATCAACAATGGCACAACCTAATTTTTATAATAAGGGCATTCATTTTTTGACAGAAAAGTTATTATATCTACTTTAACAATTTAATGCCACAAGACATGTACTATGCAGCTGTCACCTCTGGTAGATGATATCAATCCCTATAAAATAGCTATATTAAAATTAAAAAATGTTATTTAATTTGGCTGCACAACACATATTTGTAGGTTTTTTTTTAAATGGAATTTTAATCAACAGTAGCTTGTGGGAAAACAAAGTTTCGAGTATTTAAAACGTCTTGGGTAACCTAGATGTTACCAATTTGATTTTACTTCACAAATGCTACAAACCTAAACAATGACGAGTAATTACAAAAAACCTACTACTAAACATTTGCCCACTGGATGTATTTCAAACCCCTATAATAACTAACCTTGCACTTAAAATATTTTTGAAACTTATAAAATGTTATGTTTATCTTGTACTGAGTGAAAAAAACATTTACTAAGCTATATGGTTGTCAAAATATAGCAACAAATTACTTATCATTTGATATACTAAAATAAAGCAACCCACCACCTCACATTTATTACTAAATTTACTGTATTTTTTCAGCTATTTCTCTTAAATATTGACTTGGGATACTTGGGCTCGAATCTCGGTCGGGTGGTTTTCCTTATATTATTTCTCAGTCTCCCTATAAGAAAATGTTAGTACATTTGCTCTAAAGTTCTACATGTTTAATCCCTATTCCATTATTGTAATTGTATAAACCAAACAGAGCTATTGACTGCAGTGTGCTAAAGAATCGAACTCTTCAGTAGTGATGAGTCTAGGTACCCGCCGGCAAACAGCACGGTAAAACAATTGAAAAGTGATGCTGGATAAGAGAGGATGACTCAGTGATATAGCATTGTTGTGCAAAGCTAAAAGTCCCTCGTTTGATTCCCTTGTAGAGATTTTCATTTGTCACTTAATTTAAGATTTTAGTTTTTTAAGTTTACATATTTTATATTATAACTATTTAGAGGCTTAAACAAGGGAGCTAGAGTGCAAAAGGTAATTTGAGGAAATTCACCTGCATTAACGTAGAGAAAAACTAGTACGTCCGGTCAAGATTCGAACCCCAACATCCCCGTAAATGACAAACCAGAATGGTCCAGCTTTACATTTGGTCAGCAGTGGTAATTCAGGTGGGTTCTTATAAAATTATTTTGTTTTGATAATTTATAGGTAAGAAAGATTTGAATTCTTCAACGTAGTTATAGTTTGGTTCATTGCGAAGTGTACTACTCCGTATCTAACAGTCAATTTTTGTTAATATGAAGAATGAGATTGTTTTAACTTCCAACTTGATTTTGACTTTCGTTGCTTCATCTTCTAATTAAAACATTCATTAAAATAGCAATTATATAATTTTTGTTAGTATTCATATTTAATAGTATAACTATTATATTAGATAAAATAACTCTCCATAGTAAATAAAATTGAGTGTTTGATGCAAAGCAATGCACTTTGCTATGCAATAAGCTATAGCATATTGTAGCTCTACTCTTTTATCTATTATAATTATAAAATTTACACTCTCATTTACTAAAAGTTACAATGTTTTTTTTAATAAATTAATTGATTATTTAATATTTCTTAAGTGTTTCCATTATTATTTAAAGAGGTAAAAGTTTGTTCAGTAGCCAACTAAATAAATGTGAAATATTTCATCCACAAAGTGAAATTTTAAAACTATTTGAAAAAAAAAACCATAATCATAAAACGATATACGAGTTTTTTTATTTGTATCGTAAAAGATAGATAAGAGTAACAAAAAGGAAACACCATGCGCATATTAATTATACATACTTGGCGAAAGAGCGAAAGAGCACAAACACACTAAAAGAGAAAATTAACATTCTTATTAATCACATTAAGCTTATCAAATCACCGGACGTGTTATATATTATTGTAATGGTATCTGGCAATAATTACTCACTAACGAATCGGATAAAATAGCTTTTACACATTTACGCCATTTTGGCTAACACCTCCTTCCACAGTATACATCCATGACTACTTTTCAGAAAAAAGAACTTGGACCCTTTAACTAAATGCTTATTATCCATCTCAATTTAATTTAACTTTTAATTATTTCAGTCATGGAAGGTTAGGATGGGCTAGTTTATAATTCATAACATAATGTAAACGATGTTTTAAACTATAAAATAAAATGTGTTTTATTGTAGAGCCATTTATACATTTTTATTGGTTATTCAGTAGTTTTTTATGACGTGCTTAACATTATTTTAGTCATGTATGAAAGTTTGCTTAGTGTTAAGTTAATGAAAGATTTTTAAAAGTGTTTTAAAAAAAAGGTAATAAGAATATATAAAAAAAGTAATGATACATATACAATATACGGGTTTGCTAAAGGAAATAACAACAAGAAAAGTTCTAGTTTAGAGGTAAAAACTGTTCAGTAAATTCTAAGTACAATGGCGGAACCGTATCCAGTGAAGTAGGTGTGTCGAGTAATTATTTAATAGCCCAAGACCAGAAAATTCTTAAAATCGATACTTCATCTGATATGATGTATTTAATGGGATGAATAACTACGTTTGATAATATATTTTTGGTTATAAAACATTAAAAAAAAAAAACATTTGTGCTCTTTTACTCAAAATAGTTCTAAGTATAACAGTTTTAAGAAAACTTTTTTTTTGTGCATGCATATGTTTTGTTTACTTTATATCTAATTATATAATGATTAGTAAGTAAATGTTGACACATACTGTTTCAGGTACATTTGCACAGCGATCGTTCACATTCCCGAATTTTTTTTTTTACCACATTGCAATCATTTTTAAAAACAAAAAATTATCGATAAATGTTAGCTTTAAATAAAATAAATGTAGGTTTACAGAACATTTTTAAATAGTAAAATATATGATTATGCTTCAATTTACGAAATATACAAACCAAAGTCTACAACAGTATATAATAACCAAACATATTAAAATACTAAATGGATCATTTTCATAAAACTCAGCTGTACATGCTAATAATATACACTCCCAACGTAACATTAAATAAATATTAATAAAAAAAACTTGGAAGTCATTAAAATATGTATTAATGTAAAAACTTAATGGAATGCACTAGCAAATTTGTTTTGTGTTGAGTTTTCAATGAACCTGTTGAATATAAACTGTGTTCAACAAAAACATAAAAACGCAAGCAGAAATTATAGTAATATGAAAAAATTAGAACATATATATTGTCTAGCTTTTGACAATGCCTTAATTCAAAAACACTTTCTTATAAATCATCGCGATGCTTGTATTACAAAAACGATCTTGAATAGGCTCACCAAGTTTACTATCTTCTGATTATTTAATTTAGTAAACCACATGGTATGTTAAGACCATCAGCTTACATCGTAATAGGATTGCATGACTACAGTAGCCCCATGGCTTCTTTGGTGCTGACTGACAGATGACAGCTGATGGCTTTAAAAAGTTACAAGACCAAATTATGTATCCCTACACCGAACCATATGATCTGCAAAAACATGTATTTATCAGCTGTCACTTCTTAGTCAAAATTTAGGTATATACCTAAATGTTAACTCCTAAATGTTAACTGTCAGAAGTCAGCTGTGAGCTGTCAGTCAGCACCAAAGAAGCCATGGGCCTACTATACAAGATAGGAGCAAGGTGAAATATCTCATATTGGAGACTTCTTATAGGCAGGCAAGCAGTTTATGACGTCAAAAGAAGTGTATACATGCTCACAAAGGGGGAATCCATTTGAAATATATTGAAGATGGGAGCCTTGAAATAAAATTATACTTTTTTAGCTAACAAATAGGTTTAAAAAGTCTTATATTTTTTATTAAAAAAACTATTTAATTTAAATTAGCACCGATTGGAGTTCAACTTCCAAGTGGGATCTTTGGGGTAGATTATTTCATGGTGTGATTCACCATCTCCTATCCACGTAATCGGTAGTGTTTTTCTTTAAAATTCACCTTCCTCATTCTTTCCCTTTATGTTAGAGTATTTTTTGGATAATCCGAAGTCATTAACTTATTTAAATAATATATTCACACCTGAACTGGTGAACAAGAGCTGGCCAAGGCATCAGTGTCGTCTAGTTAGTGTTGCCTTTCACCGGATGGGATTCGAATCCCAACCGGGTGCACCAAATTGTTTTGTTTTCCAAACGGTCTCCGATTATTTTTTCTCTCTTTCTCGCTCTAAGTATATATACAATAAAATATGGGTGCACTTTCTTTAACTTCTAGCTCCTACCTCAATCTTCCCCCACGGATGTAAATGCGAATTGCCTGGACGGGTAGTAATACGTGGAGTACACAAAAAAAAATCACTCTAGTTTAAGCGTAAAAAATGCATTTACAATTTTACCAAATAATGTAAAAGTTTCTGTAATCTTTTAAAGTATAATATTCAGATTTAATCAAATGTTTTATCGGGGAAAAAATTGTATTCGAAAAAAAGTTTTGATCCATATTTAATATTTTCTTTCCTCAAAAGTCAAACTCTAAATTTGAAGGGAGTTTTTTTTTTCGATTTTTTTTTTTGCTAGTGAAATGCTTAAATCATGAAAAACTATTTCTACACAGTGCTTTAGTAATTTTTTTTATAACTTATTAAAATTTTCTCAAATATATTTTAAATAGGCCTCATAGGAATGTCAATACTAACCAATCTTCCACACTTTTTTGTGTGCTATACGTTGTACTACTTCAAGCTACCCGGATTAACTTATACAAACAACCTGAATGAGGGTGAGTTTTAAGGGAATGCACCAAATACAAAAGACAGATTTCAACTCCGGCCTCTCTTGTCAAAATAAAATATAAAAGCGTTACTAACACAAACAATGATTTATTAGAGATGCGACAAAAAATTAGAAGTTTAACTATAGTTAGCAAGCGTTTTCCAAGTCTAAAAAATTTGTAAAAATATCGAAATTAATAATAATGTATCATGTACAGTACAATACAATATAATTTTTTTTAGCTGATTCTCACATTTCCACTGTAAAATTTAGTTCTTAAATGTAATAAATATATATATTTTTTTTGTCATTGCATTCTGATAGAAGTAATTAAGATAATCCAATGTAAATTTATATTTAATAATTTCTATCTGCCATCTCTCAAGCTCAACTATTGTATTCCATAATTTATATTTATCAACTGGGGAGGGTG
>CABEEJ010002101.1:84112-100887 GCA_901482245.1 Timema douglasi
GGGGGGGGGGGGGGGGGGGGAATGTTCAAAAAATGTCAAGTAACTCGTGACCCTAAGCTAAATTACGTTTTAAAAAAAGAATTATTGATGTGTATTTTGCAAGGTTACAGTAAATAACCATCCATATTTCTTTTAATCTAGATTCAGAAGAACAATATTTAAGAAACTTGATAATGCACTGACTCAAAAAGTGTTAAAATTTGTGTTAGATCATCAAGGGCTCCAATCTAAACAAGCTAGATTTTCCCAAAACTTTTTTTTCCCCCTACAAGTTAGTATAAAAGTCTATGTAGAAGCTATCTTGATTCGTTTTTATTTAATGTAATAGCCATATAACATGGAATACTAAATGTAACTGTACACTTTTACTTAGTAAAGAAAACAATAATCACCAAGTCGCAAGTAGCTATAATTAACTGTAAGGCATACTCGGTTAACTTTACGACACTGTGATCAACATATTCTTTTAATCCAGACTAACTTCCACCCTCTTAATTGATTTACATATTTGTAATTTGCTAAACATTGGTTACGGTATTAATATTATTGATGCACATATCAAAATATAAAATGTGTTACTATTTTAAAATAAAATTGCTTATTTAGATTCGAAAATCTTAACGAAATCTTAAGATATAAGAAAAACAAGTCAAATCAACGTTTAAATGAAAGTTAAAAGATTAACCTTTTGTAAAGCTAATTTAAATTTTTTCCTAACATCAATTACGAAGGCATATTAAATACAAATTTTAAAATTATACATAAATTCATCTTAAAATTAAGGAGGTATGGAAGAGAACGCGTGCTAGGTTCCTGTTTTTGCAGTTTTTAAAACAAATTACCTTATTTAGCCATAAACAAATTGTTGCTTCAATAATTTTCTACTTATAGTCAAATATTTCTTGAGTATTTGTTATGAGCATCGCGGTATTGGTCCAGAAACTATTTTAAATTAAAACAAAAAGTCCTGATCAATTAATGCAGTACCCATATTAAATATTGAAGAAACCGATGAAATTACTTCTATCTAGAAAATCTGTAAACTAAATTTATCCGCTGAAGCATTAGGCCTAAATTGTTCTGGCGACAGAACCTTTTTGCTATAAAAACGAAAAATATATATATATATATATATTAACTTGTGGCTTGAACGTATTAAAATCGTAAAAATTATTCGAGTTTGCCTTACTACTTTCAGAACTTTACTAAAGTAATTACTTAGAAATAATTAAAGGTAACAGTAGTTGGTAGGAGAAATTTCCATTATAAAAAAAATCGTTTAACCTCACTAGTCCAAATATAACAAATGGTCCCATTAAAACTGAAAATATACTACTTACCAGTTTAAATCAAACTAATAGTCTAGTTTAAATTTATTAACCCTTGAAGTAGCCATCACTAAATTTATTCCCTTGGAATGGTAAAAAAAAAAGAAGTGAATTTTACCCTCTGGCATGTAATGTTTTTTAAGTCAAATAAAATACACAGCTCATGAAGATTATGCCGTGGCTCTGAATTCACATATTTTCCAATCATTATGCTGTATCAAATAGCGTCTTTCCAAGGACCTAAATATTGAAAAGTAGATTGTTGTTAATGTGTACTTTCAGAGGGCTATTAATTTTTAAAAGGCTATTATTTCCGAATTTTCCAAAACAAGACACTTCAATTATTTTTTTTTTAAATGTACCTATGAAATCATTTTTATCTTAGAGTAACTTGAATACAACAAAATAGTCCTTGAATACAACAAAATAGTTTTTCGATATGCAATTCATCAGACTACAAATACATATATCTCCTTGCAGAACATGTTATGAAATTATCTTCTACCATTGGGATCAAAACGCTAAGTTTTCAATGTATTAAACTAACATTAGACCATAGTTTGAAACATTTTACACAAGCAATATCTCTTTACTGAATAATAATTACTTTTTCTCCGTCATTAACTTCATATCTAACTCAATAAAAATAATAGACAAGTTTCTCTGCGATTAAAAGCCAACTCTTGCAAAAGTTTGGTTCCTTTGTCGTGCACAGAAGCATCTCTTTTCAACTACTTTAGTTAAGGAGGGAGAAAACAAGTGGGTGAACCCATTACTCGAAACGTTTTGAGAAAAGCCCAAAAGTTCGTTCAAGGTCCTTCATCTGCACTCCACACGATACTTGAACTTTGCTGATGGCGTTTTTGAGGTGGAAACTGCTGCTAATTTTAGCTCGCATTTACGTCAATGGGTTCACCACTAGTATAAAAAAAACACACGGTGCGACGAGAGCTATAATATAGTCAAGTCACTTTTCCTGGTGAAAGACTGAAGTAGACATACTTATTACGAATGATGAAAATGTTTTCAGTCTACTTCAGATGATCGATACGATACATCACGGGGTGCATAGACCTCTTTGTCACACTTTGTGGGGCTCTCACGTCCAATTAGGACGGCCCCGCTGGCGTCATAGGTAAAACTCTGGAGAACTCGGGTTGCTGGGACCAGAGGAGGTCACGCCGTCGGGTCCACCCCCTCTCAACCGAAGGTCACACCTCTGTTTGTAGTGGTCCAACTCCTGGGTGACCCTCGACAGCTCCAGTTTTACCCTGTGAAGCTCCGCCTGCAGACTCCTGTTGGTCATCTCCAGATCGTGCCGTTGCTGTAGTCGCTTGCTCCTGCAGTTTTGAGCGTACCCTCTATTTTTCAACGTGCGTCTCTTCTGCTTGAGGCGCACCACCTCCTCTCTCGGGAACCCGTGCAGCTTCTTGTTGAGCTCCCGCACGGATAAGGACATGAGGGCCTCGTCGTTGAGAATGTCCTCCATGGTGTATTGGTGGGAGAGGATATGTCCACCACTACCACCACCACCACCACTGCCGGTCCCTGAAGAGCCGCCGCTCATGGGTGACATGACTGAACTACTGTCACAGCTCATAGGTCTGGAGAGTCCACCCACCATCATTGGGGTCCCTCTGGGGCTCATGGGACCCAAGTCATCATGCATGTAGTCCCCGACTTGGTGGATCTTCCTGCAGCCCATGCCATTAGATATCACCGTGGTGTGTGGTCCCCACACATCACCTGGTTCTCCACCACAGTTGGGCCTCAAGTCCAGAGGTTCCTGCCCTCCTTGCATACCTCCTTGGGGCCCATACCTCAAGGAGTTGGTGAGCCAGCTCATGTCACAGTCCATGAGCGCCGAGGGTTTTCCTCCCAAGGCAATATGCGGGTGTTGTTGGGGTTGATTGGGGTCCATGTAGTGAGGGGGTTGCGGGCTGGTGGGCATGTGCGGAGAGTTGCTGATGGGAGGTGTGTCTGGAGGGGTTCCGGGGTGCGGAGGAGGTCCGATGAAGGTCACCAGGTTGGTGGTGCCCCCTGCGGTCTTCATCAGCACCCCTGGGTGCATCTGGTAATGCTGATGGGTGTTGGTGTCCTCCCCTGGGGGTGTAAGAAGATGCTGGGGTGGCTGGTGGTGCGTCAACAAGTGTCCGCCACCAGGGAGCATCAGAGACGGTAGACGCTGATGTTGGGGAGACGACTCCCGGACATTGTTGTTCTCGATGTCTGAGGCAGCCTGCTCCCTCTTGACAGAATCCTCTAGGTGGTCCAGGACGAACTCCTGGACGTATTCGTCCGCCAGGTGATTATCATCCGCCTCCATTGTCCCACTTGGATTTCACACGCGGACAGCTACAAACTGTCAGTTTCAAGCCCGGGTGATAAGTCACGGTCACATAGGATGATCTAGTACAATCATCGCTTACAATAAAATAACACTTCCCTAAGAGCCCTACAAAAACAAACAAAAAAAACTAGTTTCGACAGTTTTGAGCCACTCACTCACTATACGTTCAGTTAAACACACAAACAAGTAAAATCACTCTGAGCAATCACGAGACAAAAAAAAAGTTTCAAACACTTTGTTTTGGTGCAAAAAAAAAATCCTGCAGATAATAGCGATAGTATTATTAATCCTCAGTCAACAACAATTAGGTGAATCACTAATTATTCAACACCGAACCACACTCGAGGTGACAATAATCCCAACACACTATAAGCTAGAAGTTGTTGAGAATAGAACAGACGCCTGTACCGGTCCGGACGTCGCTATTACCGCCACCGGACGAACCACACCGCGCGAAGTTCGAGCAAAGAATCTAGAGCGCCGGTCACAACACTCGCGGTTTAGAGGGCGCGTCGCTCGTCGGGAGGGGGCGTACGCGGAGTTAGCCCCGCCTAGAAGAGGTCGTCGGGATTGGCGGGTGGTGGAAGCTCCGCCTAAATTAACTCTTCATCCATTCAGTCGCTTCAGAACCGCAGTACTGAGTATTGAGTACAGAAACTCACAGAGTAGTACACCTGACCGACCAGACAATACTTCAAATCAAACATCACAAAAATCCGATTCAGTGGTCGAATAGGCAAAGTCTTCACTATCGTAACAAAATGGACTGCTTAGGTCCAAGCTCGAATTCCGGTCGGGTATACTGAGTAGGTTTCTTTCCCGAAATTATTTTTCTACTCTCATTCCACGCAAGTGCGGGTACACTTCCTCTAAATTCAACCTCCCTCAGGGATAACACATTAGCGTATTAAGTTAATATTGTTTCCATCCTAACGTGTAGTAAGAATCAGTGGCACAAAAAAAATTAAGCACAGACTCTTTGTAGGGTTTGAATCAATTTCTTTAAAATCTAGATTTAAATAAAACGTTTTAGATTTTAATAATTTCTTAGCTCACCTACTGATTATTAATACCAATCCAATGGATCAAATGGTCTTCAGGTTTAGGAGTTCTTGGTCTAGACTCCACGTGATTCTTAAAAGTTGTATACAATTTCTCAATTTCTAGCAGATATATCTCAAATAACGTTTAATAACATTTTATCCTCGGTCCCGGCACAGATTTATCTGATTACCAAACCCTTCCTTCACCTCTGACATGACATCTTGTGAATGTGGGGAATGCCAGGCCTCCACCGTGGTTCGGATTCCACGTTAAACTGTAGGTTCGCCATTTCATCTCACAATCACCCTACCATTACACATTAGCGTAAGTGCGCATAACCCGAACGGGTAGTAAGACGCGGTGCTAATAATAATAATAATAATAATAATAATAATAATACTTTAAACTGTTCTAAGATTAGTTCGATGTTAAAAAAACCCATTACATCTCCTATTGGGGACTTCAGAGCGAGCACCCTTCCCCCGTTGTCCTCGGATTCAATTATATTTGCGGCCCTTTATACAGCTGGTTTGTCTTGTTCCCTGAGGGGAACCTTAGACATACTGTTTTATTCGAATAAATTGAAAAATATCACCTGGACACGGGAATCAAACCAGGATGGAAACTTTGGCTTGCCCCATGCTCAGTGTCATTCTTCACTTATAGTTTAGAGGCAAAGTCTGTGAGGGACGTGTGTATATTATCGGCTTCTGGGAGCTATCAATGGTATCACAGCCACCGGTAACGCTAGTTTGTCTTTATGATGCCAAATACATTGTACAGTACAATACATTCCAAGCTAATCGGGATTCTTTGCTTGCTTCCATTATAGGCCTGTTGCTCTAGGTTAAGATGGTTTGAAAGTCATGTGCTTATTAGAATAATATCAGTCCCTAATGTGGCCGCGTGGTCTAACGCGCTACCATCATTGTAGACTAAACTGACGATGACGGGGAGATCCAGGTTCGAATCTCGGTCGGATGTATTGGGGTTTTTACAAAATATTTTCTCACTCTTTCTTCACGCAAATTCAGGTAAATTTCCTCCATAAAACCGTTAGCGTAGTTACTGTTACATAATAAACCATTCGTCGTTCAATTTATAGATAAATTATAGGCCATTTTTTTGTATCTATAGTCCATCAAACATTCTTCTAGCCTAGAGAATGACAAATTTTAAAACTATTAAATACTTGGCCAAAATAAAAGTGTGTTCGTACCTCTTTCATTGCTTTTTTTTCATGCATAAAACTAAGATTTATATAAAACTGATAAACTATATATATTATTTAATTTGAATTATGACATCTGGTCATGGGAATCGATCTCGGGAGCTTTGGATAGTACGCTTAACCACTGAGCTATTAAGGAATTGTCCCGTGCCAAGGGTAATTATTCACTCATATTTTAAGGCAGAGTCTGTGATGGACGTGCGGAAATCGTCAGTTACAAATGTGTGATCAATTAAGATCACGAGTAATTCCTGGATAGCTCAGTGGGTAAAGCATAAACTTAATAAGCCCAAGGTCCCGAGTTAGATTCTCGTGTCCAAGTATCATAATTATTTCAATTTGAAGACATGATATTTAGACTCGGCTATAAACTTTATTACCAAATAGGCTACAATAACTTTTGCTATTTATTCCATCATGATACATAATAGCTGTATTTATACAAATAACTATATTTTTGTTATCAAAATAATTCCATGTAAGATTTTTAACTTTACGAGATCTTTACTTGAAATCTTTTGAGGACCACTTGACAATTTTTTATATATAATTTAGTGGGAAAATATGTAACGCAGAGTAATACCGAAAGTGTTTCAGTAAATGACAAGTGCCAGCTACCCAGACGTTTTACGTGTCTATGTATCTGTAAATTCCATTCTCACAAAAAAAAACACTCTCAGGCACGCCCATCTATATCTAGTTTAAATATATAGCTTCCCACATAGAGAAGCCATATAAATAATTTAATAATTTATTTGCCTAAGGATAAACTTTTAGTAGTTTTCGTTTTTAGCTTTTGTGTTTGTGATCTATATATATCGATATCAATTTGTCTTCATAGTCGCAAAGTTTCACTGTTAGTACTGACCTCCTCATCGTCCTCTCTCCCCTTAGGTCGGATACGATGAGGCATTGGCTACTTCCGGTTACATCCGGTGCTCTTTCTCGCCCACAACTCAAGATTGTTATCATCTTGGAGCAAAGTATATCACAATATGTCTTCATTCCGACAAGCGACAGTACCTTGAATTATTGTTTGTGAACACGTTTTCATGCACCTATAGTACCACTTTTTTTTATATTTCACTTTCTTTTTTCACTCTCTCTTTCTCTCTCTCTTTCTCTATATATATATAATTTCACACACACACACACATATATATATATATATATATATATAAGGAATATGTTAAATTATTTATAAAGATGTTAAAATATATCTAAAATATAGGCCATATATATAGGTCATATATATGGTATATTTATACATATTATGACCTACTGTGCTCCAAAATGATACAAATTTCGAGTCTCTTTCTTTATATATAAATGGCCTAAAGAAATAAAATCAAAATGGGTGTCATTTTGGAGCACAGTAGGTCATAATGTGTATAAATATACCATAGCGTATTTCCAAGGGCGAGAAAGGGGTAGGGGTTGGAGGGGTCCGGACCCTCCCTGAGATTTGATGGTATAGTACCATTTTCTAGCGTAGCTCCCTGGCAAGATTAGCTTACATGGCCTTTTAATGTTCTATTATGGTATATATACAAAGGTGTGTGTGTATATATCAATAAATCAAACTTATATGCCAAACTTTTCAACGTAAATAATTAGATAAATTTAAAAAAAAGCTATCAAATTGAAGTGCTTGATTAAAGGGTTATTTTGATAGAATAAATTAAGTAAATTTAATTACCTTAATCCAAACCCTTCCTTCACCTCTGACAAGACATCTTGTGAATGTGAGGAATGCCAGGCCTCCACCGTGGTTCGGATTCCACGTTAAAAAACTGTAGGTCCTTCATTTCATCTCACAATCACCCTATCATTACACATTAGCGTAAGTGCGTATAATCCGAACGGGTAGTAAGACTCGGTGCTAATAATAATAATAATAATAATAATTAATTAATTACCTTAATTATATTTAATGTAATAAAAGATAGAATAATAAGCCAAATTTACCCTATATATGGAATTGAATAACTTTACTTTTTCTAATACAGATAAACTTTATAAAAATGATCTTTTGAACTACCCTTATAATAGGAACTTATATATATATAATATAATTTTTTATTATGTGTATGCATAGGTTTAGAAATTAATTTGCCATCATTTATTCCTTTAATTTCTACAGCCAATAATTTACTATCATCTGAGTCTGTATTAAAATATTTCTTGACTCAAACTACTGCATCTGTTATTTTAATTTTATATGTTGTCATAATAGGGCCTACTATTAATTAAATCAATAATTTCACTCAATAATTATCCCTATTAATAGTTTTTTCAGCTTTAATAGCAAAAAGAGGTGTCGCGCTCCCTTTCACTTTTGATTTCCTGGAGTCATAGAAGGATTAACCTATATACATACTTTTGTGTGTGTCTATTCTCATGTATATGTATACATATCTATATACCCCTTTGTGTGTTGATATATATTTTATAATAATAGAGACAGACAAAGGCGTGGAAGGATAATTTTTCTAGGGTCTGGAGCCCCCTAGACTACTCCCCCTTTCTCGCCCTTGAAGACTCATTATGCTCTACTGTGCTCCAAGATGTTAAAGGTTAAAACGGTGCAAAAATAGGTGCAAATCAGTAGAATATTTACAAATTTAATTTAAAGATGCAGAGGCTGGGGGAGTGGGTCCAACAATTTAATTTTATTTCATACTAGAAATTTTTTCTTGCTAATCCATGAAAGTGCAAAACGCCATAGGTGGGTGCAAAATGGTGCAAAATAGGACTTTTATTTTGGCACTAAAAACCCCAATTATTTGGTGGGGGGCTACTTTTAACTTGGTCCTCCCACTTTTCTCTTTTATAAATACATTTTTTTTTATTAAGGTTCAATACACCATGCTTGGGTGCGAAACAATGCAAATCAAAACTCTTAAATTGGCATAGAAATAACCAACATTTTGATAATGGGGGTGGGGGCTACTTTTAATTAGCCCCCCCCCCCAAAAAAAACCCAGCCGTATCGTCTCTAGAGCTAGGGTGCAAAACGTAGTACTTGGATCCAATACGGCGAAAAATAGGTGAAAAATGATGGTGTATTTACATTTTAATTTTGAGGGGGCAGAGGGCCAACGTAAGTGATCTCAACTATTACCGCCTTGACAACATTGACTGCCGTCCCAAAATTACATTTTTATTGATTCTTATTCTAGCTGGACATATAATTCCATGATTGTTTTTAAAACTACATCCCAGCAGGAAAATACCATTGAACCCATTAAGATCAAAACATGATTTTGTGATGATGTAAGACTATTTTTAGAATTATTTAAAGATTTATGTATTTTATTTGAATGTTATATCTTTAAAACTCACCGAATAAAACATAAATACATTAAATTGGTAAATCCTATCTAGACTTAAAGTGACGTCACAGCCAACTTCCTATTAATAGGACTAGCAAGGAATACTGCAAAAGTCATTTAGTAGATAAATGATTTATTTCAAATGTTTAAGTTTAAGTGTTTAAATAAAAGATTATTATAGCACCGCGTCTTAATTACCCGTTGGTGTTATACACCTATCAATTAATTACGGTCAGGCCCTCCACCGTGGTTCGGATTCCACGTTAAACTGTAGGTCCTCCATTTCATCTCACAACCACCCTACCATTACACATTAGCGTAAAGTGCGTACAACCCGAACAGGTAGTAAGACGCGGTCTAATAATAATAATAATAATAATAATAAATTACGATAAATTGTTAGTGACGAAAGAGGTCGAATTTAGGGGAAGTGTATTTGCATTTTTGTGGAGGGAAAGTGGAAAACCATTTGGAATAAACCATCCATAGCACACTTGACCGGGATTCAAACCTCAATTTCCCCATAATCAGCAGTTCAGTCTATTGCGAGAGTAACTCCTTAGATCAGGGATTCCCAAACATTTTAAACTAAAGTTTAGCCCTTGCGTCAGAAAAAAAAAAAGTATATATATGTGGAGCTCTCTTAAAATTGTTTACAATAATATTATGAATATTCATTAACGATAGTTAAATTTTACAAATATAAAACAAACGGGAGATATTCTATGATCTGGTTGTGCCTATGGCAAGTGTTCTTAATTCATATTTGAAAAAAAAAAAAAATTGACAATCTTAATTATTATTGGCGATATGTTATAGTGTGAAAAACAAATAAGTAATGTTATAAATTTGCCTCACGTAGCCTGAGATAACCATGGCAGAACCGCCAAGGGCTCCGTGGAGCACGGTTTGAAAAAACACTGGCTTAGAGCATGAGGCTATCAATCAAGCTGGTAAATAAAAGTTCGATGTACTAATACATAAATCGTTAAATCTAGCATGTTTATGTTAACGATGCGTAGATGTTAAACCGGTCTTTCAGACGAATACAGTGTTATGGGTTTGGACATGTATCTAAAGGCTAATTGCTCACTGTAGGTGAGTTATTATAACAATACGTGTTTGTTCGCCAAATTAATATAGAATGGTTTTAAAGTTCATTCTTCTTTTTTTAACACCGTAGCTTACTACTCGTTCAGATTATACACTCACAGTTCATTAGATTTTTAATGGGGTCAAATATATATATCTAATATTTTAAAAGTATAGCTATATTTAAACATATAATTGTTAAAAATTAAGCAAGAATCACACAATAAGAGAAAAATATAATTCTAGATGGCATTTTATTATTATTATTGGCACCGTGTCTTACTACCCGTTCGTGTCATACGCACGTATGCTAATGTGTAATGGTAGGGTGATTGTGAGATTAAATGGAGGACCTACTGTTTAACGTAGGATCCGAACCACGGTGGAGGCTTGGTATTCCACACATTCATAAGTTGTGATTAATACACGTCTTTTCAGAGGTGAAGGAAGGGTTTGCAATCAGATAAATCTATGCCGGGACCGAGGATTGAACCCTGGACACCAGCACAAAAGTCTTTACACCTTACACCTAGACCGCCAGGTCGCCTAGATGGAATTTTGATGGGATATTCGTGTAGATATATAAATATGACGTCCGGATAGGGATTTCAACCCTGGTAGTTGTACTTACAGAATGAGCTACATATTGAATATTAACATAAATATCTACATTAATAAAACTCTATAAAGGTATATGTATATACTCGTGTGTATGTAAGCCTATATCTGTTCATAGAATTGTTTGTACTTCTCAATGATATAGAAAGCTGGAATTTGATAAAATTGTAGAGGGACCACTCAATAAGTGTGCAAATTTTTCAAACTTGGAAATTGATGAAAAATAAAAAAAATAAAAAATAAAAACGGGATTTGTTTATTTGTTTTAATTCGTTGACATTTTATTTGCATTTCAAAAGCAAGGAGAAACTAGAATATAAAATAGTCCAATCTCAAATCCAAAGAGAAGTAATTGTGGATTATAATACAGTGACCTGTGTCTATAGTTTGGTTGATTTGTATTCATGTTAGTTATCAAAAAGTATTTTTGTCAATGAAAATTTTACATCTTTAAACATAATTGATTTAATTTGAGCTTACATTTACATAGCCCAGATATGTATTTAAGCAAAACGCTTACTACTCTAAATAAAAGACAGTTAACACTGAAATGAAAAGTAGCAAATTACATAAACTTATAAATAAAAATAATGTTTATTTGTCGGTTTGTGTTTGTATAATATGACGTATTTACGATAAAACTCCAAAATTCAACAGGAGGTTTTTTTAATTACCACGTTTTACTAATCTTTCGGGTTATATATAGTCTATGTACTAATTATTCTAATGAGCTAGAGATGAGAAAATTTGAATTGTAAAGGAACCATACCAACATGGAGGAAGTGCGGAAAACAATTTAAAAACCACCCTCAATACACCCGACCGGAATTCAAACCTCGATCTCCCGTCATTGGCAGTCCAGTCTATTGCAAGAATTACACCCTAGATTATGCGGCCACCGAAACGAGTTATTTCAAATTAAATCCAAATATAAATTACAAGAAATATACACGATCAATTAATTTTAGAGTTGATTTGGTTCTTTTGAATTAATATTAAGTGTTTAGAAAGTGTGTTTTTTTGTCAAATTTAATTTTTGATGTTTGATTAAAAGTAATTTTATGAATGTTTGTTATGTTTTTAAATGTTTATGATCATAATAAATCTAATTTTAATTTATTGTCGTGCTTCCATGGATGTATCAGGCATTCAGGCATCAGCATTACAGCATTAAGGCCACTGTACCTGACCCGGAAGAGTGGCTTCCGAATCCCAACTGTGTGTGTGTGTGGTTTTTTTTTATGTTAACACTTTCCTTGCCTTTCCCCAGATGACTCCAGTCCTCCTTATTAATTTTCCTCATAATGGTTACTATGAATTAATGAAAGTATAAACGAAGAGTTTGATAAGTTTTCTGAAAAGTCTAAGACCATAGTGATCTGTTGGGAACGGGCAAAATGGTTGCGTTACGCTCCGTTTATATATTAAAGACCCATTGACACGATATTAGGGGACTAACGCAAGTTTTCTCGTGTAAAGGCGGTGACTGATTTGTAACAGAACATTGTAATGCAACAGGAGCATTTGCTGGCCAGTACAGTATAGCGAGTGACGAGCCGAACCGCTATATGCGAGCGCAACTGCGATTCTTAACTGGGGGACCGAGAAAGGTATTTTGGAGGGCCTCAAAACAATAATTTAAAATGTTATTTGCTTATTACTGAAGTCGATTATATTAAATTTTACGTTTTGTAAAAAAGAATTCGATGATCGTAAGCTTGTAAGTACAGTAGACTCTCGATTTGGAAGCATGGATAATAGAAATTACGTATAGTACACGTAATCCCCATATGTTTACCATCACCATTCAACATTTGCTGCATTTTGTTTCTACTTATTTATGTAAAAATGAATTTTCTACAATAGTAAATATTAAGACTAGGGAGCAAAATAGACTCCGAATCGACTCTTGCATGCGAATAACATTGAATAATACTAATGATACAATAATAGACAAATTAGTGGAAAGTGTTACACAACAGAGGTCCCATTAGAAACATTTAGGTAAGCTAATTTCCGTTTTTTTATTTGTTTGTTATTATAATCAGTAAATAAAGCCACTATTCTAGAATAAATCTTAATGATTAATATGTTAGTAAAACATAGGAGGGTGTGAAAAAATATTTTAGGACATTTAGGGGGCTGAGAGTAATAAAAGATAAAGAACCACTGCGTCCAACCGACTGTCAGTTTTTTCACTAATCCCTTTGCCACATGACCATCAGGCGTATTCTCTTTGATACTTTTGCCTATAATAAGAGCTTAAAGCTGGCGAGACGAGCTTTTTTTTAACGTAATGCTCGCCGGGAGCATTGGATTACAAAGCTCGGCTCAAGTCAGTCGGCAGCTACAGACGACTTAAGATGAAAGTTGTGCCATTTTTCACTCGTACAGCACAAGTATCACTTTTTAAAACATATTTGAAACTGTAGTGGTGCCTACTGATGTATCTATTGTAACCGATATGTTAAACAAGTATTAAAAAAGAAACAAGATTAAGTGAAACCACCTTAAACGGTTATTTTTTGGTTAATAGAAGTGCTAACCGGAAGAAATACACAGGGATGTTCAAAAAAGAAGAAATTTTGGAAAAATCTTGATAAGTTAAAAAATAATTTTTGTTTCACAAGCGAGAAATATAAAGAACAAAGCTACTCCTTGGTAGTGTTTGGCCACTAAAACCATTAATTTTAACAGATTTGTTATTTGTGTGACTTAACCCTGAACTAGAGTTTCTAAACTCAATACCCAGCATAGCCGAAAGTTTATGATTGATAAATTGCTAACTAGAAAGGTAGGGGGGGGGGGCACTGGATGTCGTGGAAGTTTTAATATTGGACTAATCTACTTTGAATGCTGTGTACTGATACAACCAATGTGTTCAGAACGTGCCTATTAAGATGAGAATGTAGGGAGCACGAGTTAAGGGGAGTAATTTTTCAAATTGTGTATAAAAATATGTTATCAAAATAGATCAAATATACCTCCAGTCGAAACACAGAGTTTAATTTTCTTCACATAGTGATATCAACAAATGTTGAATATCTGTCAAGGGTGTCCAGCTGAAATTTAACGACAACTTTTTCTCTTCATTTAAAAAGTTTCTCAGCAAATGCTAATAAGCCCATGACATCAACAGATGAAGAAAATTAAATTCAATATTTCTACTGTAGCAATATTTTATTCGTTTTGACCAAAAAAGTGTTTTTTTTAATTTAAAAAAAATGGCTAGAAAACTGCCCTTGACTTGCGTTTCCTAAACCCCCTTTAAATGCCCCTAATAAAAAAGAATTAGTAGAAAAGGAGTAAGGACAAGCCAGGTACAGACTTAAGAGGTTATTATTAAACACACACATCTGGCGAGATGATAAAACTACAGTAAAAATAATTACCCTTAGCTGGAATCAAACCAAGTCAAATCTCTACCTATTCGTCAAAAACAGTAAACACTTGAAGATTGTAAAGCAACTACTGTATATAAAACATATATTTTTAACATTTAATCTAAGATAATACTCCTGTTTCCTAGACGATTCATTTAAGAGCGTGCATCACATGCCAATCAACTCCGTAATACAGTCGGCTAGAAATTGTAAATTTATACGATCAATATTGCACGTGGATCATTTCTAATTAAACATTATAATGTTAAAGAATGAATAGAAGTTCCTAATAATGAAAATTGATGAAAAATTAAACTATATTTGGATAAAAATTGCATTGAAAAGGCCATTTTTTTGGCCATTTTAGAATGGCTGCACAGGTAAGCACTGTGAACAAATCTTTATTCTGTCATTATAGGGCAATACTGTAGTTATTAACAAGAAACTTTATCGCTTTGTCTCCCATCCTCACTGCGGAAAATTTCGAGTAATCACTCAAATACGAATGCACCGCACACATTTCTGGAAATTCGTAGGTCTTTTCTTTTCCCTTTTATTCCCATTCCTCAAGCGCGAGCGCACACAAACAAACTCAGATGCGAGCCCGGAGCTGAATTGGCTCTGCTATGATGAACAATCTTTAGGTTCGACTCTCTAAAGAGAATGGACACCATTTTAATTATTTTTACATCCAAAGTGAGGAAGGAAAATAAAACAAAAACCCGTGAAGAAAAACAACCCAAGTATAACCGGCTTGAATTAAATTCCGCCCTAGTTCCATGCTAAGTCGGAAACCCAAAACAGTTGGGTTTTTTTTTCAATAAAGGGGGTCGCAATTAAAATATTATTCGTGAAGTCTTGGAATATTTCTAAACTTTGTTTAGCCCACGCTGTTGTGATTACCTTCGCAATCTTAAACCCTTTTCAATGGCAGGAAACGATCATAAAAATGCCCTACAATGCAGATTTCTTAGTCTTCTGTTTCGTAGTGTCCGTGTCTTCAGGTACAGTCCAATAACACTTTGAATTAGATCATCACGCACTCTTTCGCTGACGCATGCTAGATTACATTCGAAAGGTGTCACGTTGCAAATAGTATGCGTTGGTACTTGGAAGACAGACAAAAAAAAACGTTGTATGTGTGTTGGAAGGGTGGGAGTGCTGAGTTATGTAGCTAAGTAGCGTCTGCCAAAATAATACAAATATTAAATTTAAGGTGGGAGTGTAAGGAACTTGAGTTAATGGCAGGGTTTTTGCAGGTTTTTTTTTATAGCAAAGCACTTTTTCGGCAAAGGTAAATAAAATATTTCTCCAGTATAAATATAGTTTAGTTTTCTTCATATGGGGATATCAACAGTTGTTGGATATCTGTCATGAGTATAGTGACATTAGATGAAACACTTTTTTAAATTAAGAGAAAAAAAAACCTGTCATTAAATTTCAGGACACTCTTGACAGATATTCAAATACTGTTGAGGTCACCATGGGAAGAAAATAAAACTAGGTTTCTACAGGAGAAATATTCTATTTCTTTTGAGCAACAAAAGTTTTGCACAAATACTGCCCATAAAATGTGTATGTTTTAGTTGAAAGAGTTTATATAGATTATTTTACCTCTATAACCGCCTTACTACCCATCCTACTATACTATAGTTGAAAAAGGACGAGAAAGGTATAATTTAGAGGAAGTATTCACGCTTTTACGTGAAAGAAAAGCAGGAAACAATAATGAGAAAAAAACCACTTTAATACACCCAGCCAAGATTCACCCCAACTTCCCTGTTCCCGGGAAACCGCGCCAAATGAGACTGACGCTTTAGTCCACGTGCCCACCAATTCGGTTGAAATGTACATTTAAACATGTTTATATTTCTACTCACAGGTTTAACTTAAAAATTAATCTTCCATAAGAGGAAGACAGATTTGAAGGAATAATATAAGATGTGTAAAAAATTCAACACCTTAGTCCAGTTGGTAACGTGTCTGTCTGTCTAATGAGCTAAGGTTCCCTCCCAGGTTCGATTCCCGGCATGGTCAAAAAATTTACCATTGATGAAATGTGGGTTTACCCTTTCACAGTGATGAATTAACGGCTGGGGACTGGATGTTGTGCTTGTCCTAATCTTTAAGTTATATTATAAGGCAAATGAAGAAACTACGGCAGGCCTAGCAAGTCGGTAGTGGAAAAATATGACTTGAATAAAAAAACTCACTCAGGCCACATACTGGACTGGTATATAACCCCTTAAAAATAAATTTGAAAAATCTCGTAAATCATGCCATCTCAAAAACGGAAATATGTAATTTGTGAGGGCGAAGTCCTGTTATTTATCTTTGGCATGAACAAGTGGGAAGAAGGAATGAGAGGACAGAAAGTGTCCCCCCCCCCCCCCC
>CABEEJ010002101.1:101240-123856 GCA_901482245.1 Timema douglasi
GTGTGTGTGTGTGTGTGTGTGTGTGTGTGTGTTATTACGCCCTTGTCATGGTGTCTAAAGGGGTCAGAATAATAAGGATGAACTTTAAATAGCCGCATCAGCTTCTGTTTGGGTTTAACTGTCTTCAGGATCAGAGAGTTATGCACAGTTTATGTACAACTTAAGTAGGATTTTGGTAGAAATTGGCCTTAAGAAAATATTTTAAAAAATATTTCTGTTATTATTGATAGCACTTTACTGTATTTTCAGAATTATTTTGTAGGTATTGATAACATCCATCAAAAGTGACAATTGAAGATCATATTCCTTGACGTATGAACAAGTGAATGTAGATCTTCTGGTAACTTTTATATCAGTCAGATAAGGTTCTTCATACTAAAATTGAATAATAATAATATTTAGCACCACGTCTTACTACCCGTTCGGGTTATACGCTTTAAGTACTAATTACTCTAATGGATTAGGAATTGGGAAGGTTGAACTATAGGAAGTGAACCCGCATTTGCGTGGAGCGAGAGTGGAAAACCATTTAGGAAAAACCACCCCCAGTTCACCCGACCGAGATTCGAACCTCGATCTCCCCATCCTCAGCAGTAGAGCTCAACACGACAAGCGCGTTACCCAACTACGCCAACGAGGCGGGTTTAAAATTGGACTGTAAGTCTGTTTGCACCATATTATTTTTAAAAAAAACTTCTCTTAGAGAAACTTACTGTACACTGGACAGTCCATACATTATTTTGGACACGGCATCCCTGGCTGTAGCATAATCATGCTGGGAAAGGATCATCACAATTCATCCCCTACCACCCCCCGAATTTAAACCACCCTCCACCTTTTATTATACCTCCTGACACTGACACCCGTCATATCTCACAAGTCAAGCTCTCCACATGACTGATAAATACCACCCTCTTGTTCTGGACCACAACGTGTTCACCCCACCCCCCTCCCCAACCCTCCCTACTCCTCTTTAACTCACACATCGCTCTTTTCAAAGCTTACACACTCTTTTCCTCTTGTATTCATAAAAAAACAACTCCTTGTCGTCGCTGCTTGATGGATGATTTATCTACAGCTTCCTTTTGACAACACAAAAGTTAGTCCTACTCATCATAAAGCGGTCAACTCGGAGATGTGACAATTGTTCGTTTCAAGAACTAAAACCCATTTTTCTTCTCGACCATATTTCTAATAAATTTAACACGTATGTTGTCAGTTTGCGATCATGAGAGAGACAGTGATTCACTTGAGAATCGGCCACACAAAAGTGTCTTTTGGATTAAACTTGTAGCTTAACATTTTTTATTAATTTTTTTGCCATTTTTATGGCAAAGCAGTCGTGATGTTACATCTCATGTTATAAATTTTAAAATTATTTATTTATTTATATTAGCACCGCGTCTTACTACCCGTTCGGGTTATACGCACTTACGCTAATGTGTAATGGTAGGGTGAATGTGAGATGAAATGAAGGACCTACAGTTTAACGTGGAATCCGAACCACGGTGGAGGCCTGGCATTCCCCACATTCACAAGATGTCTTGTCAGAGGTGAAGGAAGGGTTTGATAATCAGATAAATCTTTGCCGCGACCGAGGATTGAACCCCGGTCGCCAGCACAGAAGTCTGACACCTTACCCCTAGACCGCCAGGTCACCAATTTTAAAATAATTCTTACGCTGCTTATCACTTTCACAGAGGTGCTTCAAAATTTCCACCCACATTTGATTTGAACTTGATTATTTGTATTTCATGTTTTAACTGTGCTCTAAAAACATGTAATTAAAATATATACACCCAAAATAAAATAAAAATATATTGTTAAGTATCTTATTACAAGATATGTTCTGGCAAACAATGAAGATTTAAAATGACTTAGGAATCTCTTCATCGACTCTTTCCAAACTGTACAATTACCGTACCCAATTTAGGCGTGTGAGAAGCTGTTAGATACTATTAGAGATTTAATTCAGAAACAAAAATGAACTACTAATAATATTTGATACTTGTGAATCAGTTTAATCAAATAGTATTCAAATATTTTAAGTAGAGCTGTTAACAATTTGTTTTCTATTTAAAACATATTATCTGTCTAAATCAGAATTTTACCAAGACCTGGTATGCAGTCAAAACAAAACACTGACTGTAAAAAAAATGTTATCCAGAATTAGGAAGAAAATATGTATTGTTTTTTGCAGTACAGTATTATTTTTCGGAGGTAATGTCCTATTGTCCTACAGGACAGACGGTAGTACAGTACACCCATAGGTACAGTTTTTTCATGAAGTCCATCTAAAAGTAGGTCTACCCACATTCTTTTTGACTAGATAAATTGATATTTTGAATCGAACAGCGAGCGCTACCACAAGGAACATTATCCTTGAGTTCGATTGTTTTTGAGAAATTATTTACAAGTTGTATTTGCCAAAAAATGTGTAATGCTCTACACGTGCGATTATACTGTATTTAATTAACGATCCTAACTAGTATATATTGTACTGTACATAGATTCCCGTAGAAAGGGGAGAAAGTATCTACGCCTACTTTTTTTACATACGTCTATCTGAAATGTTTATTGATATTATTACCTATTATTTGTTACTAGAGTTGTTTCAATCTCAATGCTACATATAATTAAAACTTTGGTTCTGAAGTATCGTATTGAATTTTTTTTTTAATTATTTGCTAGAGGCATTTAACGTGCACTTTCTGAACCAACTGATTATATCAGCACACGAGAATTTCTATGAACGAACGCGAAAGGGCCTACCAATTTGCTGGGTAAATTATTTTCACATATCTTCCAGGGTTATTTTACCTGCCAGTCTGCTACAATCGACATAAGACCGACAGCTTTACTTCTTCTCCAAAGGAAGTTGTGCTACGGATTGTCTATCACCTAAGAAAAAAATCCATCAACCCCGGCTGAGTTTGAACCTGTGAACATCGGGTCCTGAGGTGACCACTTTAACACAAGACCACGGAGGTCGACTTATTGTATTGAAGTAGTTAGCAACTATCTTCCTAAATGTATATATAATCAATAATTAAAGTCACAGTGGCCGAATTGTCTAAGGCATCAATATCATGTTAGACTGGACTGCTGACAGGGAGGTCAGGGTTCAAATCCCGGTTGGGTATACTGAAGGTGGTTTTCCCTCGATGACTCCCAATCTCCTTCTAGGCAAATGCGGGTAAATTACCTCTAAATTGCTTCCTTTCTCATCCCACCCATTAGAATAATAATCATATATGCGTATATTCTGGACAGGTACAGTAGCCCCATAGCTTCTTTGGTGCTGACTGACAGCTCACAGCTGACTTCTGACAGTCAACATTTAGGTATATACCTAGATTTTGACTGTCAGAAGTGACAGCTACTAAACACATGTTTTTGTAGACCATATGGTTCGGCGTAGGGATACATAATTTGGTCTGGTAACTTTTCAAAGCCGTCAGCTGTATACTGTGAGCTGTCAGTCAGTACCAAAGAAGCCACGGGGCTACTGTAGTAAGACGCGGTGGTAAAAAATAATAATTAAAGTGGAAAAAACTCTAAAACTAAAATGTATTTAGGTTTCTGTTTGGGTAGAGTTTTTCTTGGCATTAATAATTTGTTCCTTGGAATTTAAGATGAAACTAATGTGGTTATAGGTATTATTTGAGTTGATGTAATTCATTACTTTGAATTAGCAATTAAAGGAAAGATTCAATAAAGGGTTTTGTGATTCAACTTTCTTTTTTCTTTCTCACCTTATTATATTTCCTCTAACTACTTTATTTCTCTTATTTATTTATTATTTTGTTAACATATACACAACATTTAGGCTAAGTAAAAAAAAAATTCACCCTTATGATGTTTTTCTATCCTATTTTTTCTAAAATATATATATATATATATATTTTCTAAAATATATATATGGTCACCAAATACGATAATCCACCGCTTTCAAATTTTCTTGTTCATCAAAACAGCCATATTGTTACTTTCTCTTCCTGAATATTAATAAATATCCCTAATGCTGGTAATTAATTATCTTCTAATTTTCGAGAGAACATTGAATAGAAATATATATTTTCCTTTGCCACATTAGCTTCACTTTCATGTTTGGTCACGTGTTAACATGTGTAAATAGCCGTTGGCAAGAAATTCAGCCAAGAAATGTTGCAATTGACAAAAACATCCAGTTTGTGTATATTTATTCATTCATAAGTTGTTTGTTTGTTTATTTGTTTGTTTAGGATAGTTGTTTATAAAAAACAAATAATATATATATATAATATATATATATATATATAATAAATGGTTTATTTGTTGTTTGTATTTGTAGACGATAGAACTACAAAAACACGACACTTATACAGTTGTAACTTTGCAAATTTACTAAGGGAAGCCCCATTATGTGCACCCCAGGATTATTTATTTTTAATCTACAACCTTACATACTTATTTTTACGTCCATTATGATCCTGACGCCTTATACCACATGACCATCAATTTAGGAAGTTCCAAGACCAACAAATATATTATAACTTTGGTCAACGTAATTTAAGTAATCTTACGATCCAACCCTGAGGCATATTTTTTCATTTTTACATTATATTCAGAGCTTTACGCCTTAGAGCACTTGTGCAGGGAACTCCAAAATCAAAAAAACCTAGGAAGATTAAACTTTGAATACTTGTTTAATAAAACCTGAAAATTGGCACCTCAAGAAATATGTTATTGATGTATATAATATTAATACTGTCGGTGACCTGGCGGTCTAGGGGTAAGGTGTCAGACTTCTGTGCTGGCGGACGGGGTTCGATCCTCGGTCCCGGCACAGATTTATCTGATTACCAAACCCTTCCTTCACCTCTGACAAGACATCTTGTGAATGTGAGATCACCCTACCATTACACATTAGCGTAAGTGCGTATAACCCGAACGGGTAGTAAGACGCGGTGATAATAATAATAATAATATTAATACTACATATAGGCCTATTATTTATATTGACAGCCTCTGTGATCTAGTGGCCAGAGTTCCTGGCTACAGATCCAAAGATCCTTGATTCGATCCCCAGAGTTTCCAGATTTTTCTGTGAAGCTGTGAATTTGTAACGGGGTAAATTCAGCCCCATGAGGACAAATGAAGAGATACTTTATTTTCGACTGAGTCCTACTACCTGCTTAGGTTATATGCATATATGATAATTAGTCTAATGAAATCATTTTAGAAGTAATCTACCATAAATTGGCGATAAGGGGGTTTCATCCCCCCTTATTGCTCTGCAATATTAACCTTTTTTTATAAATTTTTTATGAAAAGATCAAATAGTGTGTTTGTAATTTGGATTCAATTTGCTATAAACAACTTTGTATCATTAATATCCGACTTAATGGAAATAAAAAACAATAAAATGTAGACTTCCTCACAATCCCTTTTTAACAACTTTTATTAAAAGTTTTGTTCTCTTCAATAAACTTATGAAAAAATATAATGTTTCTTTTCAATGAGCTCAGCTACAACTAAATTTTATTTTTTTGTACATTTTTCAGATATTATTGTTGTTGCGAAAATTGTCTTTTGAAACTCATAGTAATTAATCATTTCAGAATTGTGTATAATATGCTCTAAAACTCCCTCCCACAACGTTAAATTCCTAAAATTTTATCTTGAGGAGGGGGGGAGGGAGAGGGCCACACCACTGCAGGTGGGAATCCAATCCATCCCCCATTTAGAAAACAAACGTGGGTGCCCTTGTTTACATATGCAGTTTTAAATATTTCAATTTTGAGTGGGTGGACAGCACAAAACTTACTTGAGGGCTGCAAGTGGCCCGTGGGCCATGGGTTGAACATATCTGCCTTTAAACGGTTCAGCCACTGAAACGGGTGAGGAGTAATTTGAATAAATAAGTAGTGGCTCCGGTTTATAAAACTGGAATTAATGGTCTGAGGGGGTTAGTTGTGCTGAGCACATAGCCACGATCTATCCAAAATTGTTGGCACTCTCTTCTCCAACATGCAGCGGCCACTCAGTCCATATAGTTCGCTTTCAGGCTGACGCCATGGGTTTTTTATATTTTTTTATATAGAAAGTGAAGTATTTATAATGGGACTATTTATATCCAGCAGTAATCCTATGATTTATTGTATCCTAATTTACAGTTGCAATTAATAAAAGTGGAATGTAGATTCATTCGGATCATAAAGGTAGCGTGATCAGTCACAACATTTTCGCTACGTGCAAAATTGCGAGATTAAAGAGCTATGCAGAGAGACTATTATTTTAAAATGGTGCATAACAGTTGGGCTATTGGAACCCTTATCCCAAACGTTCATAGCTTAGTTGGGCCACTGTCACCGACTAGGAGGATTATCCTCATAGTTTAGTTATTATTATTATTATTATTATTAGCACCGCGTCTTACTACCCGTTCGGGTTATACGCACTTACGCTAATGTGTAATGGTAGGGTGATTGTGAGATGAAATGGAAGACCTACAGTTTAACGTGGAATCCGAACCACGGTGGAGGCCTGGCATTCCCCACATTCACAAGATGTCTTGTCAGAGGGGAAGGAAGGGTTTGGTAATCAGATAAATCTGTGCCGGGACCGAGGATTGAACCCCGGCCGCCAGCATAAAAGTCTGACACCTTACCCCTAGATCGCCAGGTCACCCATAGTTTAGTTAAGCTACTGTCACCGACTAGGAGGAATATCGTCATAATTTATTTTGAGCCATGGTCACCGACTAGGAGGACTATCGTCATAACTTGGTTGAGCCACGTTCATTGGCTAAGAGGGCTATAACAGATAATAGACCTGTGGGTGGATCTGAATTCACTCCTCTTCCCCACTCTTTTAGCCTATATTAGTTTAGGTTAGGTTAGGTTGGACTAGGTTAGATTGGTTTAGCATTTTATTGTGTCTTACTATCCATAACGTTCTGTTTCTCGCTCAGCTTGATAAATCATTTACAACCATCCTAAATGGAACGCCACAACTGCCGGGGCCAAGCTAATACACCAGTACGTCTTGTTTACAATTTTCAAGAAGGAACTCCCAACTATTACACGCCCATTCCAAAATACCACTAACAGCTATAAAATTATAATTTTTTTTCGATCTAAAAACTTTAAACAAGTAACAGTTCACGTGCAAAATTCTATAGGGTTGTGTTAAAAATAAAAAGGGCGTAGACATAGCAGTATTAAAACTGGGGGAATTTTTTGTTTCATTTATTTTACTTTTATGTAAGCGTAAATGATCACCATAATAGACCAGTTACAAATAATTTTGTTTGGAAATTAAAATTCAAACAAATCGTAAAATAAAATTAGTGGAATGTTTAAGCAAATAAATAGGCCTACTTCCTGACCCCGAGGGGCTGTGATACGAGTACAGTGATAGCTCTAGGAGCCGATTAATTCACATGTTCATCACCGAGAATCTGCCTTAATGTGGGGATGTAGGGGACACGAGAAAGGGTAAGTGGTTTTTTCTGTTTTTATAAAAAAAAACTTTTGCTCAAAATTAATCAAATATTGATTCAGTAGAAATATAAATATTAATTTTCTTTATATGGTGTGACATCAACGTTTCGTAAATATCAGTTAAGCGTGTCCTGGAATTTAATGACAACTTTTTCTCTTCATTTAAAAGTTTGTCATCTAATACCGCTATGCTCATGACAAATATTTAATAAACGTGGAGTTCACCATGTGAAAAAAATTAAACTCTGTATTTATACTGAAGCAATATTTTATTTATTTTGGTCAAAAAATGTTGCTTTAAGAAACTGCGAAAGAGCTGTCCTTTTCTCGTGTTCGCGCTTCCTATATTCCCACCTCAACATTTATGTTTGTAATGTACAGTACGATTTTATCAACATTTTTATTTAGAACGCTTTATTAAGTAGGCCTATTTGTGATTGATCTTAAGATATGTGAAAGGGTTGATGAAATCAAAACAGAACATACTAAATACGTAGCCAAATGGTCTCTTTTTTTTTTTTTACGAAATTGATAGAGCATTTTTTTTTAGGTGACCTGGTGGTCTAGGGGTAAGGTGTCAGACTTCTATGCTGGCAGCCGGGGTTCAATCCTCGGTCCCGGCCACATATTTATCTGATTACCAAACCCTTCCTTCACCTCTGACAAGACATCTTGTGAATGTGGGGAATGCCAGGCCTCCACCATGGTTCGGATTCCACGTTAAACTGTAGGTCCTTCATTTAATCTCACAATCACCCTACCATTACACATTAGCGTAAGTGCGTGTAACCCGAACGGGTAGTAAGACGTGGTGCTAATAATAATAATAATAATAATAGAGCATTTTTACCATAAACTCCCGTTATTGTTAACTTTAGTTCAGATCATGACATATATATTTAATGTAATGTTTCTCACAGACATTTAGGGTCTAATATAGAGTTGTCATTAAGTGAGTGGATCAATATATCTGCAGCCTGAGAAAGCCATATTCTAACTCTTTGTCTGCCTACAATACTGGATGATATGTCACTGCTCTTCAGGAAAGCAACTGGTTGTTTTCTACTTTTAATAAAAACTAAGGTTGGTTTTTAAGGGTGGTTTGATCCATGAGGGTGGAGGGGAACAGGCTCTATAGACCTAAAACAAATCCGTCGATCAACAAGAGATTCACTGGGGACACAATGGAAGATGTCATTTATTTCTTTGCCATTCACGCTTTTGTCAACAGAAGACTAGTTTCGATTATATCTGGATTTGTGAAATCTTGTGGGATAGTCTGTTTCTCTCGATGGTAAGGGACCAACTGAAGAGTTGTAAGTAGTCGCTTGTTTAAAATCTAGTCTTATTTTCCTATATCAACAAAAAAAAAGTAATTATGGTAGCCCACATCGGTGGGCACGCAGACTAATTGCTGAGCTCATCGAGTATAATTTTGTGGTGATCGGTATTTCGTGGCTAGAATCCTTCCAGGTATACTGAGAGTGAAGTTTCCTAGAAGGTTTCCAATTATACTTCCATTCAAATGTGGAAATATTTCCTCTAAATCCTACCTTTCTCATTCTTACCCCATTAGACTAATTAAACTGTGTTTAACTTTTTTTTATCGCCGTGTTTAACAACCTGTTCAGGTTATACACATGTGATAATTACTCTAATGGAATAGGAGTGAGGAAGGAAGCATTATAGATGTTATCCACCTGTATTAGCTTGGAAGGAGAGTTGGAAATCTTTTTTTTTAACTCAATAGACCCGACGGGGATTCGAATCCTGATCAGCAGGCCAGTCTAACACGAGAGTAAACCCTTAGAGATTAGGTCAGGAGTCCCCAAACTTTTTTTGACTAAAGGAATCCTTGCACCAGAAAAGATACGTACTGAAACCCTCATAAAATTGTTTACACTAATACTATGAACATTCAATAAATTCAGCAAAATTATACAATTATAAAACAAACGGAAAATATCACATGTTCGGATGGTGTTGATGGCAAGTGTTCTTTATTCAGGTTTTGAAAAAAAAATGGCAATTTAATTATTGATGCTATTTTAAAGTGTGAAAAACGAATAAATAATATTTTAAAATTGCCTCACGGAGCCTGAGATAACTATGGCGAAGCCCTTGGGCTCTGTGGAGAAGAGTTTTAAAAACGCTGCCTTTGACCATCCGGCCTTGTAGAACTCGCATAGTAATGCAAATAATCACATTGCTGTATTAATACTCTTTTTATGTATTTTTTTTATCGTCACAAGGAGTGTGACTAGTTGGTCCTACGAGTAGAGTAACTACATACTAGATAAATAAAGTCCGTTCACGATAGGTTTTTACCTGGATGACAGTTCTAAAATGATATGTTTAGGTTTTGGGTTGCCAACACTTGCAAAAGATCACTGTTTTGTTATAAATATAAAGATCTTTAATTACCTATTATATATTACATTTAAAATAACGTAAATTTAATATTTCTCATACTATTTAATTTTTTTTAAATAATTTCTTTTTATCCAACTCGAAATAATATTTTAAAGATAATTAAAAATACTTATTCTTCGTTTTGGAACGTTATTGATTTTGTGTAATATAGTGCACACATCAATAAAGTCCGTTCACCGTAGGAATTGTTTTCTGAAAGGCCTTTTTCCCTACCAGCAATCTATTATACAGTAGAATATTGGTAGGAAAAAAGACCTTTCACAGAGTAATTCCTACCGTGAATACCTTTTAATATAAGCATCGTATTTACTTGGAAAAGAAAAAATTCTTATAATTTTTTTACATATAACAAATGATTTTATGATTATTTTATCTTATTTTGAAGTATTTAACTGAATACAAGATTTTCATCAACTGCGTGTCTGCATCATTGTAAAAAAACTTGTTTACCGTCATGTTAAAACCATATGGTTTAAATTCGTCAGTCGCCATTTTGATGCTATGTCCGTTAGAAGTTTTTATGAAAGTGGTATGAATAATTTTTTTTTATAAAGTGGAATAAAACGATAAATAAACTTTGTGTCCATTCTCAAATAAATATATAAATAATATTGGCATAAATTACTGTTATTAACTATCACATTAATATATTACCATCTGTTTCCATTACAGTCGTCCAAAGTGATAGATGTCAGCTGTTGGCGTAGTTATATATTAGGGATTACTTCTAGTAACCTTTTGAGCTATCATCCAAGTAAACTTAGGTCGTGAATGAATTATACATCTCAATCAGTAATAAAAAAAATACTCAAATGGTCTTTAGTTTGGTACTACAATGTCTGCATTTTAGTAACCGTATTCATCTGGCCTCATGGTCTGGTGGTCAACATTACTAATCTATAATTCCCAAGTTTGAATCACGGTGGTATTTTATAGGTATTCTTCCCAAAGAGGAATTGTTCATATTGTTACCAGGGTCTGGTTATTTAGGCTTAAGTTAGGTTTAAGACTTCTATTAACACCACATAATCATCATCATCATCATCATCATCATCTCATCGAGGTGAAGTAACAGCATATACATGGCGTCCTAACCTCAGGAGACGGTTACAAAATCATTCACTGCCACTAAAAGACCAAGAATGGTCTATCCGACAACCCCTGTTGGCGTACGGTTAAAAAAAAACTTTATTTTTGCACCACGTCTTACTACCCATTCGGATTACACACCTATGTAATAATTACTTTAATATATTAGGGATTAGGAGGGTGTTAGTTTAGAGGAAGTGCACCCGCGTTTGCGTAGAGGAAGAGTGGAAAACCGTTTAGGAAAAACAATCCTCAGTGCACCTGACAGGGATCGAACCCCAATCTCCCCGTCTTCGGCAGTAAAGTTTAACACGAGAGTAGCGAGTTAGACCACGCGGCCACCAAATCGGGTAAAACAAAACTGTCTTCACAAGCTAAACGACCTTGGTCGTGCGAAAGAAAATTAAAATAAAATATTATGAGTAAATAAAGTTCAGTGTTACAGGACTCCCTTAGGATGGGTACAGAAAAGTTAATGGTTTTTGCACCGTTTATTATATATTTTGTAAGTATCTATTTACAACTATATATGAAAGATCACACAGTTGGCTAACGAACATCAACGATATAAAAAGCAATACTGTCTAAAAATACACTTGGATGGCATTAATGAATCCAAGAAGTACAATCAGGGTACTTCCCCAACCCTGAACCGATCCCTGGAATCGAAAATAAGTTTGATAACATTCTAAATCATGTTAAGTTTAAATATTATTATTATTACTACTAGCACCGCGTCTTACTACCCGTTCGGGTTATACGCACTTACGCTAATGTGTAATGGTAGGGTGATTGTGAGATTAAATGGAGCACCTACAGTTTAACTTGGAATCCGAACCACGGTGGAGGCCTGGCATTCCCCACATTCACAAGATGTCTTGTCAGAGGTGAAGGAAGGGTTTGGTAATCAGATAAATCTTTGCCGCGACCGAGGATTGAACCCCGGCCGCCAGAATAGAAGTCTGACACCTTACCCCTAGACCGCCAGGTCACCGACTAAGTTTAAATAAAACAATATATAAAATTGATTTTTTTTTTTGAATGCATAGGCTACATTTTAAGACTATGCGTACGACTTTATATTTTTAAAAAAGGTACTGTTCAGTTACCCTGTAAGGTAGCAAGCCAACCTTGGATTATTCCACTATGGAATAGGATATTAGATAGGGGCACAGTATAGTCCAAAGTAATACTGCCACCATTCAAGGTAAACGAAGTTTACTTTAATAATAATAATAATAATATTTAACACCGCGTCTTACTACCCGTTCGGGTTATACGCTTTAAGTACTAATTACGCTAATGGATTAAGGAATTGTGAAGGTTAATTAGAGGAAGTGAACCCGCATTAGCGTGGAGGTAGAGTGGAAAACCATTTAGGGAAAACCACCCCCAGTTCACCCGACCGAGATTCGAACCTCGATTTCCCCGTCCTCAGCAGTCGAGCTGAACACGACAAGCGCGTTAGCCAGCTACGCCACTGAGGCGGGTAAGTCTACTGTACATTAAATACATTAAAAAGCAATTGGAATATATATGTGTATGTATATATATAAGTAGTAGAATTGCTGCATTATATGTTCTATGCCCACAAAATATATTTCTGGGTTTCCACTAAGTAAAGGGCCATTTCGTAAGTTCCGGAAATGTGATCATTGGAAGAAACGTTCTAAGTTATGATCGAGAAAAGACGGAAACACTCCACTTAGTCCCCCCCCCCCTCTCCCCCCATCACTAATCTTCTGGGAAAGTAATAAAAACAATAAGTTTGGTGAAATACTCTAGCTCCGAAAGGAGAGATATTATTCTTATGGGGTTATTTCACTAGCAGGGTGGTAGTTTCAAAATTTATTGAAACAATTGGTAACGTAAAATATAATCAGTGTGAATGATTTCACAGTAGTCTTTGCAATAATTGAAATAGCCTACTATTAAAAGTGAATAATGATAAGTAAATTTTAAACTTATCTCGTTATTTTAAAATCTGGGATTATATGTATAGACAGATAACTAGAATCCTAATGTACATTGTCTGTTTATTTAATAGGCCTCAAATTATTGTTTAATCTAATGAAATGTAGTTGTAGATGATTTGAAAAATATTAAAAATGTATATTTTCTTTTTAAAAGTCATCCATTATTAAAGAATATATAAACTCACATGTGAGATATTTTTATTTTAAAAGCGTAGCTTTATAACACATAAGTTCCACCTGATTTCATGAATTATTGTGATTGAGCCCAACAAAATATTTTGAAATTGGAACATAATAATTTATTCTTTTTTAATAAACACTGACTATTTTACACAGTAAATTAAGTAAATATGTATTAATTGTTTAAAAGTATAATTTCATTTTCCATATGAGATATATTCTCCTGTCAGTCCAGCTACACGCGTATTTTTATTTTAGAACAAATAGCAAAAGCTCTTGATATTAATCGCATCAATTATTTTAATTATATCTATTGTTTCTAATAATGTTCATGTTTATTTGGAAAGTAGTAATAATAATTGGTAGTAAGATTATATATTCTTGTTTAGTATTTTTATTCCCGTTTCCTTATTTTGTAAAAGTTTAGTTTCCTTCTATGACGACAACATGTTTTGGTGATTTTTCACCATCTTCAAGTCTTATTTTTATTAAATATAATTGATTTTAATCCATACTATTGGAAAGTTTGTGAAATTTTACGATTTTATTTGGAATTAAATTTTACAAACTTTCCATTAGTATAAAGTAAAATCAATTATATTTAATACAAATAAGACTTGAAGATGGTGAAAAATCACCAAAACATGTTTTCGTCATAGAAGAGAAACTAAACTTTTATAAAATAAGAAGGGAATAATAATACTAAACAAGAATATATAACCTTACTATTAATATATATATTGTAATAATATTATTAACTAAGCCAATAACAATACAAACTTATTTTATTAATGATTGATCTTTAATTTTTACAAATTCATGCCTACTAGACCTATTGATTCCCAGAAGTTATAGAAGAATTGACCTTAATACATTATCTAATTTTAATAACCTGACAAAAAATTGCACCTTTAAAAATTATTTCCCATAATTTAATAATAAGATAGTTCACGTTTTGTAGTAACATGTTCAGTATTAATTGGGCCACTATTGGGTCTTTACCAATTTTCACTACATAAAATTTTAGCTTATTCCTCTATTGGACATTTAGGGTGAATATTAATTGCTGTAGTAGAAAGAAAAATATTAATCATTATTCTACCTATTTATTTATACTATGTTAACATCTACTATTGTTAACGATCTTATATAAAATTCAATATCTCATATTAATTAAATCTAATCAATCTACACTAAAAAAAAATTAATTCTATTTATCAAATTACTTTAATTGGAGGGATTTACTGCCTTTTTTTAAATGATCTTTACCCAGATTATACCTTACCCAATCATTAATAACTCAAAACCAAATAATATATAGGGCTACAGGAATCTAATGTCGATTCGCCATAGGAGTGAAGGTAACAGACTGTTAGAAAAAGTCCCCAGATCTAGTCTCATCTATCCATTTGCCAGACCATTTGTTGAGCTGTTGTCACTTTTGGCAGCACAAACTTTTAGAACAGACCATTTGTTTTTAAATATGTTTTTCTTTTAACCTATTTACATTATTGAAATACGAACTTATGAGACTAACCGTTTGGTGGTTTATTTTTTGTGGAAGCAGCGTCTATGGGTCACTTAAAAATGCTTTACAAATGAGAGCTTCTAAAATATTGCCTTTTCTTCATAAATAAATGGTGAACAGGAAGAAATGAGCTCAGTTGATGACGTCATACAAACCGTATTCACTTGTGTTCATACGCATATGCTTCAAACAACAAGTTTTATTTTGAAACTAGCATGTTGCATGACTCTTTCTCTAAGTTATAAAAAACATAGTTGTCTATTTTTAATTTCTCTCTATCTTACAGGTAGAGAAAGTATGGTGATCGTAAAAAAAAATCGAACTCCAGATTTTGATGAATCTTGACGTTTCATGACTCCCTGAATCCGAAAAATTGGTTTTTGAATTTCCGTCTGTCGGTCTGTCTGTACCTCCAACTAGAGCCTAAACTATTTTACCGATTGAGCTAAAACTTGATATCTAGGGTTTTCATAGAGTCGCCCCGAGGTGTTTTTGGAATTGGATATCTACCCCTAAAATTAAGGGTAATTAATTTAATGAAGGGAAAAAAGAGAAAAAGTCGATTTTCTCAAAATCAGCTCTAACGTTTTTGATTAAATTTCATTTATAAACATTAATAAATATTCCAAACAAAATGACTGCTCTCAATATTTCGGCAAAATGGCTGTAAGGGCTCCGGTCTGATGCGTAAATTAACATTTTTTATAATATCTCCGAAACAATTTGAGATATGAAACTACTTAGCATTACAAATATGTATATATATTTATAATACAAATATTTTATCCGAAACATATTTTTATAAAATCAATAACTTTCAATATATATGAAATTATATATATTTTTTTAACTTTTTGGACATTAAAGTTTAAGTATTGCAACCGTAAAAAAAATCTAACCTGAAATGTTGATGGATGTCGACGTCTCATGACCCCCCGAACCCTAAAAAATAGTCTTTGCAATGCCGTCTGTCTGTGTGTCCATTAAAACTTAAAATTAAGAGTAGTTTTATAAGGGGTGAAAAGAGAAAAAATAGGTTTTCTCAAAATCTGCTCCAACGATTTTGATTAAAATTCGTATCTAGGCGTTGATTAAGACTATAAATAAACTGGCTATTTTCATTTTCCCATAAAAATTATTTTTAGGGTACTTTACAGAAGCGTTAATTTCCGTATCTCCACAACTATTTGAGATACTAAACAACTTATCATTGTAAATTTGTAGGACTATTAGAAATAAAAAAACTTTTATTTGACATATATTTTTATCTTAGGAGAAATGTTTGTACAGCAATGATCTATCTCCATTTTAGACTCAATAGTCAATATTTACATTTTTTATTGGTAAAAATGTATAAATGAGTAATTAAATATCAATGCGATGACTTGAAGATGTGCAACACCTAATAAAATGTTAAAATTTTAACCAGAAATCGAAATTTTAATACGAAGTGTTGACCCTTGTGGACCCAATATTAATCTTTTTTATTGGTCCAAACATACAAATGAGGACATTGATTCTTTAAAAATAAAAATATAAGATTTAAAACAGAAATTTTGATGAATCTTGACGGCAATCTTTCCTTCTTACATCACTCCGTTCAGAAATCTTTACGAGTTTAGAAAGAGAGAGAAAGTCTGTGCGGTGCGCCGTACCATTTATTCAATTTATGATTGCCAGTTATAAGAAAATACAAAATGTTGATACAATACTTTTTAATTTATTATTTCATGCACTAAAATATATCATGATGGCACAACCACGAATTAAAAATATATAATTGTTTCTTATTAATATATTATGTTTTTTAAATTAGTAAAGAAAAATCCATTTATAAGGTAATCCTTATAGAAGTACCTATTACTAGAAGCGTTTATTAACACTTTTTCTTGATAATATATTATTACTAAGAAAATAATTATCCACACATAGGTTAACAATAGTATATTTCAACCAATATTTGCAATAAAAATATTCTTATCGCTGTCACCCCCACTCCAGTCGCGAATTGACTTTTATCATACATTAATATTTTTATATGCGTTTCTTTTGCCTGAGGCCGCCATTTCGATGCAAAGAGACTTAAACATTTCAAGAGGTTAATCTGTTTCTAGTACTTATAATAATACAAACTTATAAATGAATTTGTTTAATATTTGCTAGTTTTCTATACCATTTAATATTCTGATAGAAAGGCATGACTCAGCGTATTTTGGTTATCTATTTTGCTTTAGGAAAGAGAGAACTCAGTGTGTTTCTTAAAGGGATCTTCATTATATATTTTAAAAATACTTTTGAGTGATTTAGTCTGTAAATTTTTGTTGAAACTGTGTTGATATCTAAGAAGGTGTGGGGGGCAGGGCACCCCCATAAACACCAGACGCAAGAAGAACCTTGGATGTACCCCAGACCATTGTTAAATATTCCCTTTATAAAGAGGGTTACCATAGTAAAATACAAACACCGAGTTTAAAATGGCGTTAGCTATATCAATAATATCTTCACACTTCTCATCAAATTACGTCAATGAAAGAGAAAGGTAAGCAGTGGCCAGAAGTGACACATAATTGTCTTTTATAACTTTGACAAAAACATAAAATTGTTAATATTTCTCTATGGTTATGAAACGTGGTCTCTTACCTCACGTGACGAAAAAACATTTAGGCTATTCGAAAACAAGGGGGCTTGGGTAGAAATTTGGTCAAAAAAGATATGAGGCTATTGGGGGATAGAGGAGGTTACATAATGATGAGTTACATACCTCGTACTCCTCACAATACATTGTTAGGATAATCAAGTCTTATAGATTACGATGGGCAGGACATTCAACGTGAATGGGAGAATTTAGGACCTTGTTCAGGGTACTGATTGGCAAACCCAACGGGAAGAGAACATTGGGAAGACCTAGACGCAGACTGGATAGAAATAGCAAAGGGGGGGAAGGTAGCATACTTTTGTAGGTGCGGCTATGAACTTTATAGTTTCTAATGCCACATAGTGAGTAAGTAAATATTTTTCGCAAAATACCTAGAGTATAATAGGGACTATTAAATTATTGTAATATTTGTATTAAAATAATAATTATGAGCGCTCTGCACCGCCCTTCTTTGATTTTGCCATCCGCAATTTTTCTACTGACACCGCTTGCCAAACAAATTCAATATGTATTATTCTATAACTGCATTGATGTTTAAGTGGGCACCAATCAAATAGAAGTCCAGCATATTTGTTTTTTCTCAATTTTAATTTGGAAATGACGTCAGTTTTCAATGGTTTCCCTAGGTGTTTCATTTTTCAAATCCAACTGATAAGAACATCATTAATATTTTGTACTGAATTTTCTGGCCAAGTATCTTGATTCAAGAAGGCCAAATATTAAAAACCATATTATAAATTATAATCTAAGTTTGACGTTTAAGGTGCTGCAAAAAAAGAGAAAAAAAAACCCACAATTAATTCTTATACTACTAGAAAAGTGAAATATTTTAAAATTTAGGAAGCCTGTGTTAAGAATGGATCAATACTACAGAAGAAGAAAACTCGACCTCTTTTGGTTGTATTTGGTAAATGCAGATTCCTATTTTTGGGAATTATTTCTTTCATGCAATCTATATTAACTGTGTCAAAAGGTATTAAGACTTTTGGAAATAGATGTTTATCATTTTTTTGTCAACAAAGATTAATTTTACTATTTGTTCATCTATGTCAAAATAGGCATGCTTATTGTAATGTCATGTTACAATGTTAGTTAAAATTTGCACAGTGAATTACAAGTTATGAATTTAACGTAAAGAACTGACCAAAATACCGTTTACAAAATTTAGCATATTATTCATTACATCCAAATTTAACCACACTTAAGATACCTTACCTGCTTCGGTGGCCATATAATCGAAGGCATCACTCACGTGTTAGATTGGACTGCCGATTACAGGAAGACTGTAGTTCAAATCTCAGTCAGTTGTACTGAGGGTGATTTACCCTAAACGGTTTTCCACTTTTCCTCCAATCAGATGTGGGTACACTTCCTCTAAATTCAATGTCCCTCACCTCTAACTCACTAGCGTAATTGGTACATATGCGTATAACCTGAACAGGTAGTAGAGACAGTAGCCCCACCGCTTCTTTGATGCTGACTGACAACTCACAGATGACAGATGACGGCTTTAATAAGTTACCAGACCAAATTTTGTATCCCTACGCCGAACCAAATGATCTGAAAAAACATGTGTTTAGCAGCTGTCACTTCTGATGGTCAAACTTTAGGTATATGCTTAAATGTTGACTGTCAGAAGTCAGCTGTGAGCTGTCAGTCAGCACCAAAGAATCCATGGGGCTACTGTAGTTTTACCACGTGGCAACCAAAGCAAGTACAAATTGCTACTAGCGCCAGAGAAACGAACAAAACACTAATCAAACACTAAGTAAGCACTTCTTGTGAGGAAACAAACACAGATATACCTGTATAGCTACACAATCAACAAATCACTATCATTTCTCACCTCCAAAAGCTATAGTAGCAAGTTAACTCATAACCGCAATGGTGGTTGAAATGCCTAGGGTGTCACTTCCACAATAGACTGGACTACCGGTGCTGGGGATACCTGTTTTCGAATACCAGTTGGGTGTAATGAGAGTGTTTTTCCCTAAATATGTGTCTCACTCTTCTCCTACGAAAATGAGGGTACATTACAAAAACCATAAATTAAACTATATTTATCCCTACTAACCGCTTCGGTGGCCACGTGGTTTAACACCGCTACTCTCGTAGCAGACTATACCGCCCATGACGGGGAGATCAAGGTTCGAATCTCGGTCGGGTGTACTGAGGGTGATTTTCCCAATCTGGTTTCCCACTCTCCCCCCATGAAATGCGAGTACGCGTCTTATAAATATAACTTCCCTAGTCACTAAAACCATTAGCGGAATTAGTACATAAGTGTAACACCCAAACGGGAAGTAAGACGGGGTGTTTAAAAAAACCAATACATTAGTGTAAATGTGGGGATTGATCTAACGAATGTAAAACGCGGTGCTAGAAATAAATACATGCACTATAACTACGAATGTTTAAAGTCTAATTTTCATATTGAATATAAAATACAAATATATACTTTTTCTTGCAATCAATAATTAAATACATTTTACCATATTTGAATTGGTATTGTTAATATCTATCAAAAGTGACAGCACAGATTCTCATGACTTGATGTATGAATGCGTCAAAGATGAAGAAGGATTTTTTCTAAATTACAGACAAGATTATTCCTATAAAAATTAGACTTTTAATATTTTTAAAAAAATACGTGCTCCTTACCTTATGGTACCTGTGTTCTGGATCACTCTATATAGTAGAGGACGCGGGTAGAGAGACTACGAGAATGTAGTGGTGGGCGCCCTGCCCGCCCGCTTCTTGGGGAGAAAACGCTGACCTCAGCATCGAGCAACCCTCTCTATACAGCCCCCCTCCCGCTCCCCACCCCCTAAGTTTCGATTTTCCAGGTCTACCCCGCCACTGGGTTACTACAGCAGACAGGCCGTACTTACTACGTGAGGCGTCGGAATGACGTGTGCAGAGTTGGGTGCGAAGAGACGTCGATAGAGGACTCCCTGTACACCTTTATTTGCTATCATTTTGGAGTGTATGCATAAATACAGTCTAATTTTCATAGGAAGAGCCTTTTAGAAATGATAAGCATTTGTTTTTATAGTTAACATTTATATTATTTGTATTATTATTACTATTAGCACCGCGTCTTACTACCCGTTCTGGTTATACGCACTTACGCTAATGTGTAATGGTAGGGTGATTGTGAGATGAAATGTAGGACCTACAGTTTAACGTGGGATCTGAACCACGGTGGAGGCCTGGCATTCCACACATTCACAAGTTGTGATTAATACACGTCTTGTCAGAGGTGAAGGAAGGGTTTGGTAATCAGATAAATCTGTGCCGGGACCGAGGATTAATCCACGGACCCCCAGCACAGAAGTCTGACACCTTACCCTTAGACCACCAGGTCACCATCAACATTTAAAACATTTTATTATATTACTGGTTTCGGTAATATCTATAAAAAGTGATGTCTGCAGATTACGTGAAAGTAAATCTATGAACGATGTTATTTGTCAGCTAAAGCCCTTTATTTGAAAAGTATACTGCACATAAAAACCATTAGTTTTGGTATGCATGTGCTAAAGCGGGAACAGTTTTGAGTAGGCAGTCGGCTCTTGTTTTTTATTCCGTATCAATGGGCACGCGGACTTTGAAGTTGGGCTAATATAGATTGGTTTTCCTGTGATGGGAAGGTCAAGGCTAGAATCTAAATCAGGTCTACTGAAGCTAAAGAAGGCCTGACTCAATGCTCTAAAAGGTGCCTAAAATGAATGAGTTTTTGTTAATTTACAAGGTAGAATTTTTGATGTTATGAGTGGATGTTCTATCCTAGGTAGATAAAAAAATTGTGCTCCTCGTCAATCTTACTACTCCTCCAGGTTATCATTTTTATGTTTATTTTGGAAAAAAAAACAAAAAAAAAACCTCATTACACTTGTCTAGTATTTTAGTACAGATCTCCCTGTCAACAACAGAACAGACAAGTCTAATGTCTAGGTTGAGGCCCTAGCCCACGTGCCTTGTATGTGGGTTGTCCTAAAATAAGTGTTTTAATGTTATTTCGTAATAGTCCATTTACAACTTGTACTATCCTACACAAGGGCACAGGATAAGTAGATGTAGCGTTTAGTAAAATCTCATAAGTTCGCTTGTAAAAAAAGATGGCAGTCCAGAAATGAGGGGATAAAAAAACATCCTTATTGTATCTGTCTTCCTAAAGAGATTAGTTAAAACACCTACTACCCAATCTGCTGGTATTTGATATATTAATCTAGTTTAATATAAAGAGAATTAATCATCAATATCCCCAATTTAGAAACTTATTTAAAAACTTATTTTGTGGCATTAGGAACTCGAAAGTTCATTGCTGCATTTACGAAAGTACAACACCTATCCTTATCTTGAGCTAGTTCTATCCAGTCCACCTCATTACTCCCATCTCTTTCAGGTACATTCTAATGTTATCCTCCCATTTGCGTTTAGGTTCTCTCAATTCTATCTTCCCATTGTGTTTGCCAGTTAATACCTTTCACACGGTTCTAGATTCTTCCATTCGAGATGCATTTTCTGCGCACCGTAGTCTGCGAGATTTGATATATAGAAGCTTTAAAAAAATATTTAATATATGTGTATGCATTCAAACGCCGATACATATTTGCTCATGTCATTTTTGATAGATGGTGGGAATTATAACAACTAATAGAGTGTGATGTTTCCTAATCTTAAAGTGTTTAGTTTAACCCATGTTTGAAAATGATATCTGAATCTTAAAGAAGAGAAAGATCGGCTTATTTTCAAAGACAGTATCAGAACTAAGAGTCTTTCCCAGTGGCGCTCACTCAAAAATGTATAAAGCGTGGGAGGAATAAGGACATGCAAATTACAGGGGTCTACGTTATAGTTCTAATATATAATTTGGAGTGTTTTATTAAATTTTTGCAGTATATTCCTCTCTCCCTACTCCCCCCTTCAACTCCCATCCTCCTCCAACCCACCACTATCACCATCTCTTCTAGAGAGTGCCATTATTGCTACATAATACTACTAAGCCCTGGCTTGCAAATCGAAATTGTGCAGTGTTCCAGTAGTTCCCTAAATCGAGTAACCAGAGTGTAGTCTAGTCTCGAACCCCAGCATGGTTAGAGTAACCCTTAGTGTTCCAGTGTATCTTATAACAAGAGTGTAGTCTAGTCTTGAACCCCTGCCTAGTTAGAGTAACTTCCAGTGTTCCAGTGTATCTTATAACCAGAGTGTAGTCTAGTCTTGAACCCCAGCCTGGTTAGAGTAACTCCCAGTGTTCCAGTGTA